>JAMKCH010062070.1:0-19351 GCA_023653785.1 Ophioderma brevispina
TGTTCCTCTCTAATCTAGGCTTTATGTGTCCAGAGAGTTGTAGGGTGTTGAAATGAAGTTTTGGCACCAAAAACTTATGCTTCCTAGCACATTCACAACTAGAGTTTATGGATTTGAACAATATACCATAAAATGGCACCATTTAAACAAGATGGCTGCCATATGCCACCCCTGGGAATTCTTCCATCAAAACCTTTTTCTTGTTCTCTGGGAACCTACTTTCAGGTATCTAAATAGGGTGTGAGGCGTTAATAATTGAAATCCCACGGGAAGTCCCACAGTCCCCTTGACTAAAACTGAAACAAACTACAGGGGTACAACTGGTTAACCACCACCAAAAATGGTCAGCGTAGTGTTTTGTAGCAGCATAATGATCAATATGTGAACACACCCGTCTTTGCAATCGCGGGTGTTGTGAATCAATCACAATGACGCATAGCAATATGTCTATACCGTACAGTACTCTAAACAAACAGTACTTAGGGATTAAAGGTGTTTTCCAAAAAGTTAAGAACCACAAGACATTTCATAATCCTGCAAAAAAAAAAAAAAAATACTACAAGTACTAACGCTTTGTGGCTTCTAAAAGAGCATTTAAGTCAGGGTTTTTATGGGTTAAGAATAGGATTTTTATGTGATCACATGACCCTTGAGGTGAAATTTCCCAAACCTGGTGCATTGTGGGATTGACTCAAAACCACCCTACGATTGCTAACCATTCGCCAGTACGTTGTTGTACCACCGAAATAATTCAGCGTGATCCTTTAATATGGGGATATTTTTGATGGAAAGCAGTACATCAGTGCAAAAATGACGGCTTTCTAATTTTTAGGCATAAATATCTATACCTTGTTCAGTATAAGGTGGGGTGGAAAACATGACCCTGTTCTTTGTCACTATATTTGAACCATTGGTCAGAGGAGAGGCTCCAAGTTGTGCCACAATACACTATAGCTACTAAAGTCATAAATTGTATTTACCTGCATGCATTATAAATGACCGTGATCTTCCCTAGTGTTATCTGAGCGTGCTTTATCAAAGGTCATGTTTAATTTTTTTTTTTTTTTCCTTATGTGGTGAATAAAGTATAGGCTATTGTCATGGAGTAGAAAAGTAGAGTAGGAAAGCTAGTGTTAGCAATGCTGGCCTGAGAGGCCATTGCGTGCAGCATGCATGCCTGGTCAGTCAGTATGCTGTCAATAAGTGGATTTTGGGTTTCCTAATCCTACTGGAAATCATGTTTTACCGAAAGTCCTATCCCACAATGTACCAACGATGTACGAGTAGATATGCATCACTCTATGCACGCTCGCGGTTTAGTGCGCCTCCTTTAAACTACGCGCACATTTTGTGGCGCAAAAATTACAAAGCAATCAAAGAGTACTCGTTACTGGTAAAATTAATGTACAGCAAACGGTTTTTGCACAGTTATGACAGAAAAATGACCGTATGACACAAAACACCATAGAATATATGTGCGCTATTTATTTTATATAGAGTGCGCGTTGTTGGTAAAATTTTGGTAAAGATTAACATCCGGCCGGAAAACCCAAAATCCACGTATTGTGTATTTACCCTTCCAAGGTCACATACCTGTGAAATCTCTCATTGCAACTTTAAAGACACTATCAGTGATTTATCCGAAAGGGTCAAAATATTAAAAATTTGCAGTAATAGTTTAAAAGTGAAAGGATAAGTCTGTAGATTTTTCATTGAGTTACTTTTTACAACTGAAACATTGACAGAAAAGGAAGTAAATGGCAGTGTTCCAAGATATGAATGTCCATTCAATTACATGTTGTAGTAAAGTGTCCGTACGGACTTAAATTTTACAATTTTGTGTTAGGTTGCTTCTGGTCTTATCATATGCAGGGTATGTTAGGATACCTGTACAGTCTGTACTTGTTACATACATGCAAAAATCTGATTTTTGATGATTTTTTTTATTTTCTGGTTTAGCAAATCACTGATAGTGTCTTTAGTAATTTGTGCTCCAGTATTTTTTGTATGACATTAATTTTTGCATGGCGAGAAGCAAATGTCAATTTTAAAAGTGAAAATAATTATGGATTCTAGAACTATGCTAAAGGCACTATCAGTAATTTCCTAAATCACAAAATTGAAAAAAAATCAAAAATCATATATCATTACTGATGCTTACTACAACAGGTAACTGAATGGAAATTCATATCGTTGAACACTGCCGTTTTCTTCTTTTTCTGTCGGTTCTTCAGTTGGAAAAAGTAACTCATGAAAGTTCCACAGACTTGTCCTTCAATTTTAAGCTATTCCTGCAAATTTCAAATATTTTGACTCTTTTGGGTGGATTACTGATAGTGTCTTTAATAGAAAATTATATTTTTGTCAAATTAACAAATTTAAAAACAAGGAAAATTGTCCATCTAGCACAGAAATTACATGTGTTAAAGTGATTAATTTTACAACTGTGCTATATATGCATTAAGACAAAGCTCCGTGCGGGGGGTGGATGGGTGGGTGGGGGGGTTCTTCTCACATTGGGAGGTAGTATGGGTATGTGCCACCTATAAGACCCTCATTTTCAGGCTCTTTTTCAGTTCTAGTGACCCCCATTTTAGGTGTATTTCAGTTCCAGGGACCCTACTTTTCATGTCCAAAGCCATTTTCTACCAAATTTTCTTCAAAAATCCTCAAAAAGTAACTGGAAATTGAGGAAAATTGCGGCTTACTTTCTGAAATTTTTGGAAACCTAGTTCTGGAGACCCAATTTTTTGGGCCTCTAATCAGCTCCGGAGCCTCAATTTTTGAAATCCGGGTGGCACATACCTACCCAAAACAGGGACTGACTTTTAAGGAGAGTGAGAGCGATAGCTTTCCTACAGCTCTCCTTAAGCACTTTTTAGGAGAGTGATTTAAAGCTCCCCTTGGGAATCTGCTCTATCCATGGTTAGCACTGGTAAATGCCATGAACAGCTCCCCCAAGAGAGCTTTTTACCAAGCACCACCTTATTTTAAAAGTCAGTCCCTGCCATAATAAAGTTGAGACCCCCTGTTAAAAATGGCCCTGTTAGATGAAGTTTAACGCCTTGGAAAATTGTGAAAAGTTATTTTTCAACAGCCTGCATTGAAAATTATTTACGGTCATATACAATGACTTTTTCTTCTGTTTTCAAACAGCTGTCGTAGTAGACAATATTTTAATTATGTGGCATATAATGCACATCATACAGCAAAATTACTAAATACTGAAATCATGATTTGAAAACAGTTAGGTTTATAAAAAAAAAAAATTACAACAACAATTTGATTAAGAATAGTGCACGTAATTTGCATGCAGTAAGAAAATGTAATAAAAATATGATTTTGCATATCTAAATATGATTTGCATTAATATGATTTTGCATGATTGCCTTAAACAGTCCAGTGGGTCACATTCATTTTCCTTTTTCTTGTCTAAATTTGACCTACAAATGGAAAACATTATTTCTTAGAAACATGTTCTTATTTACTTTTCTTTTTGGGATAGCAAGAAAAGAGTGTTTGTGTCTTTTTTAAAAGGAAATTTCTCTGACTTTTTATTGTTGGATCATACCAAAAATGTTGATGTATGGCGGATAACTCTAGAGCGAGTGGCTTCATCTTGAAAAAATTTGAAATAAGTGAGTCAGCATTGCATGGCATGGTATGTTGCAGTTTATACAATTAAATAAAAATTAAACCCTGCAACTAAGTTGAACTTAGCAACTAATGCTGCATCATCTTCAAACTTGTTGGGCCATATACCCATGGGAAAGTGCGTGCTGACTTCTTTTTAGGGTTGGAGTGAGGGTTAAGACTTTGATTTTGGGTTTAGTTGGGGTTAGGTTGTGTTTTGGCCAATAATTTTATTGGCTAAAGTTGGAAAAGGGATTTACCCAAACTTGTTTGGATGTTGTGTCACAAATTCACCAATATATAAGCAAAGCCATGTCATTTTACCTCAAGTAAGGCATGATTTCCGGATGTTTCTTGGCATTTTTAGTGCGTGCATGGCTGCATAATCTACAACATGTAATAAGATTCTGAATATAAGTTGTGTTTCAGTAGTGACTAGCCAACATTCATGATAAATTTTCTAATTGGGTGTTCTTTTAAATCTCATTTCAACTAAAAATAATGATATTAAGAATGGAATGGAAAAATAAACCTGTGGAATGGCTGAATCTTTAATATTTTTGTCACCTGTTTTTGAGTTTTTTTTTAAAGATGCAAAGAAAAAAAATGGTAATACTCATGCATAATTAAAGGCAAGCTGTTGGTATAAATTTAAGGGGTTTGGGTATATATTAATTTACCGCCATAATTTTTCCTTTCAAACTTCGCATAAAATTTCATCGATATGATCGAAAAAATTCAAGAAAAAAGTCGGGGGTCACCGATGTCACTTTGCGTTAAAACCATTACAAAATACACATTTTTCGCAAAATTAACTAAAAGTATATGGAAAATCATTTTTTCGAGGACAATTTTGGTTATAGAACAAAAATTTAGCCATAATTTTCTTGTAATATTTTATAAAGTTTGCGCACTCATGAGAGGCTTGCTAATGAAAACAAAAAAAATCATGGGGTCACCGAGTCCCCTTTTGAGATATTCATGCGAAAAGCCTATTTTTCTTGAAAAAAGAACCTTGCGACTTCTTAGTGCGTACAGCTCCGACAAAAAACGCAGAATAATACGCAACATGTTGAGCGAGTGTCTCTGAATGTTGCGTAACCAGCGAGATCGATTCTTTCGGCTTGGCTTTAAGTATAACAGTCGCTTTCACTTTTTTTTATCTTTTATGTTCTGAATCGAGTTGTTGTTATCTACTTTTTGTTAAATCTATATTCTGCAGTTTGTGACAGGAGGGTGGCATCATCCCTGTTTAGACCTTTATATTAGGGTTTTGATAGATTTTGTCTTACAAGCAGACATGCAATGAGGATTTCACATGTCCCAATCGAATTACAGGGAATATTTCAAATAAAATAAATATGGAAGGCAAAACACTATTCGAAAGGCCCACCGTCCCCACAAATAAGCAGCAAACATTTTTCAGCATCAAAATGATACAACACAATTCGGAACATTGGGTAAGCTATAAAAGCTTTTTTTCTATCTGATTATAAGTACGAATTACCAAAATTAATAAAAAAAGATAATGCATAGGCACCAATTGCGCATAGTGAGGTCTCGTATCGGGCTTGACTCGGCATATTCACATATTACGCATTGATATCAATATATCCCCTTATTTTTCAAACAGTGGCCAGCACAATGATACCGAAAACAAATTCGGGAAAATTGGGTAAGCTAAAAGCTTTTTTTCTATCGATATAAGTACGAATTACCTAAAACTAATTAATAAAAAAAATAATGCAATAGGCCCACCATTGCGCCATTAGTGAGGTCTCGTATCGGGATTGACTAGCTTATCTACTATACGCATCGATAATCAATATATATTATTTTTCAAACAGTGAAAGCACCAGAAATTTATATGGTTTGGAGGAAATGGGGGGGGGGGGGGGGGGACTAACAATAATCACGAAATTCATGTAAAATTGGGAAATTTTACTGCATGAGACTAAGGGGACCGCCACCAAGTCTTGTTCGAACAATGTGCGGAAACGCTAATGCATATGGGAGGGCCAATCCCCTCCCCCATCCTCACTGCCTCCCAAGATGCAAGGGAGACAACACAATGAAGAAACCAGTGTTGAACAAAGGAAACAATAAGGGAAGGATGGTCATGTTCCAAGGTCCCATGCATCCACATTACTCGCGCGTCGTGGTTGAAGAATGTTTTTATTTTGCGTAAAACACTATTGCTTACGCGGTGTGCGCTATTGTTTGTCAAGCGCGGGCAATCGACGCTTCAGGATGCAAAAATGACATTTCGGAAGATATTAAGGCTTGGAACGATGCCAAAAGTTGATATAATGACCCAAAATCCTTAAGATCTTGGGTGTGGCCAGGTGGAGTACATGTGAATCCTATCTCAGGGCTATGTTTCACTTGTACATGTGCAGGCGGAGACAGATGTGGCTTTGCATGTATGAAAATCAGATTCCGGTTGTTTATCAGCCGCTGTAATAGATTTCAAAGTAGCCAACAGCTCACTATCGGATCAGATGTGCTGTCACAACATGTGCGCATGTACAACAGTATTATCCTATGCAAATTCAGAGGAAACTGTGACAGGCATTAGAAATCAACAAGCATTTTTGACTGACTGTTGATATTTGTATAACAATTAAAAATACATTGGACGTCATTGTCAATAAAACTGAGCATTTTTTTTTTTTATCACTCAGGATTGCATGGGGGATTAAAGTGAATCTGAACTTAAGTAGACTAGTCAATGGCGGATCCAGGATTTTGAAAAATGTCAAAATTACCGGGGGGCTGAATGAAAGGCTGTAAAGGTCCAAAATAGCTCAAAATGGGCTGATTTTGCAAGGAATTGCAGAATATTATCTGGAGGCGCGCGCCCCCCGCCCCTCCTGGATCCGCGCTGCTAGTTGTGGAATTTTTGTCACTATAATTCATTAAAAGTATTATTCATTAATCAGCACTTATTTGAAGAAAGTGAAGAGTAAGAAGGCAATGATCGGATAGAGCTACGCCGGTCGGCCAGCGGCCGGCCATGACGGCACTTGCTCCCAACGACCGGCACAGGTACGACCGGCACTCAAAGTAGCCTAGCTATAACATGCTAATGGAATGACAATAATATTATAAACAATTAATATGATAGGCCAAGTAGAATAAAAAAATAGTCCGGCTTACCGCTTGTTTAATGCATGAGAAGAACCAAATTATGTGGAAAATGAAGACTGGGTGGAAACAATTCCTGATATAACTTCTATCAAGCTCAGAAGTATGAAGTCGAGACGTGGCGGTAGAAGTGTTTTTTGCACATATTTTTTTTTTTTTTTTTTTTTTTTTATACCAACTGTCAGCGCGCGCGTAAGCAAAACACAATCGCACTGCAAACCTGAAAGGCTGCACTGAGTATATGAGTACGTGTTTCACTTTACTTCAGCAAGTAATAAAGTATATAAGGCAACAATTTTACAAATGGGACACCTTGGATAAACCAAAATATGCAGTTTTTAGATTTGTTTTACAATCCATGGGACATCTTATATCCAGAAATCAGTTTGAAATATTGAACAACCTTCTCAAGATGGCCAGCCATACAACAAGTGTTGGAAAAAAACACACCCATGTGCGCTTGGACAGATTCGAACCGGCAACTCGATTACTAGCACAGGGCTCTTGCCAATTGAGCCTGACAAGCAGGGTGGTGGTAGAGGAGCGTTAGATATAATCTATAAGTGTTAGGTCCGATAGTAGTTCATCAAATCATTAAAGGTGGCTTGTGTCAGATCGTCTTTGAGGAGTCCGGAGAGTAGTATCAATTTTGATATCAGATGAAAAGGCCGATTTTTATCATTGTCGTCCTGCAATTTTAGTTTCTAGTAGAGTAGAATGTGCATGGCTGGTGCCACTGGTGATTTAAAAGATGAAATTTGTGGCACAACAGTTTTGGGCATGTTCTAAAAAGGATTTTTGGCTATAGGGCATCGCAGATTTTTCAAAGTTTTTTAAAAAAAAATGGCGGCCAATTCCAAAATGGATGCCATTTCTTGTTTATTTTTAGCTCTTTGAGGAACTAAAAAGGGTTTGTTTGTTTGTTTTGTGCTACCATAAAACATATATGAGCCCAGAGCAATGCCTAAAATAGAAATTTATTTATGGGTAACTATTCTGTAACAGAAATGGGGCCATTCTTCCAAAATGGCGTTTCTTCTTCCAAAATAGCTGACATTCCCTTATTTTATCAATTTTCTCGACGACTATGCAATTTTCTACCAAAGCTATTTTTATCACACAGCAATGCAAAAATAACTGTAAATAGGCAATCATACCAATTGTTTGATGTTACTAAATATAGAGGATTTATGTACCACAGCAATGCAAATGAAACCGGTAAATAGGCAATCAATACAAGTGGCCAGAATTTAAAAAAAAAAGTAACCATGCTTGTTTATCTTTGCTTGCAGACTGAAATAACTCAAAAAATTGAAGAATGGCTTTTGTTAGTTGTTTGATACAAAAGATTGGAACATTTCCCAAAATGGGAGGAGGCTTTTATGTTTGGTATGGTCTAATGGATTATACGAGCATACACTATTGCACAAGTACAATGAAATACCCGTGAAAGGGATGCCACACATGACAACAATGGCAGGCAATTATCCTTAACAAGTGTTTTACAAAAAACCTATGCAACAGAGTCCCTTGTTGTGGTTACGATCTTTACTTATCCAGTATCATTATTTATGAGGTGCAATTAGGTTTTATATTGCCGAGAAAGTATGCTATTGCCAACAGCAATGGACTATGTGTTGTTAAGCACAATGAAGTGATACGCTGATTCTTTGTCCGACCCAAAGGTAAGGGGTTACCAAAAATCTGCTAACTTCAGTGCATGCACACTTTTTGGTGTTGTAAATCCATCATGGCTTCCAGTGTTGCCAAGCATTCAGTGGTTGTGTGAAATGTGGAAATCATTTTAAGAGTGACAAACAGGAGCAATTTCTAATTTTGGCCGTGTAAAAGTATACAGCAAAACAAGATGTAGTCAAAAGCATGAATATCAGGCAACTTAATAAAATTTATTATCTTCCATGTTTTTTTTGTTTGCCGGATATAACAATATCTTTGACGTTTATGTGCTGTTCATCTAATAAGTACATAACAATCTTGATCAGTGCCTGGTATACCTGTTCGACTCTAGACACGTCACATAGGAAGAATAATATCATCAATTTATCAAAACGACAAATGTAAATCAATAGAAAACTCTATGTGAAACAACATGATATACATCATTACCAACTATAGAATAACTAGAGAATAATTAGTAGACATTTCAATATATACTGTGAAAATAGATTCGAATGAGAAAGACAACCAGTTGTCTTCCATACTAAGAAATATGGGATAAATCGAATCATCGCTGGGGGCTCTGTGTGTACCCCACAGTGATATTGGTGTGAAAACTTGTTCTTTCCTGGATTCAGATGCCTCAACCCCACCTAATCTGGGTGAGTGAAAGTGAAAACAATCTCTGACAGCCGGACGAGAGGAAGATGAAGAATAAGAAAGACGAAGAGAAAAAGGTCACAATACAGTATAATGAGCTCTGTTAATTTGAAGCCAATGCAGTTCGGCACACTAGATATGTTAATGTTCTTGATAAGGATTAAGACAGAAACGTACAGCTGCATTTTGAACTCACTGAACATGGTTACTTCTCTTTCTGGGGGGAGGCCATAGGGCAGGAGTTGCCGGACCCAGCCTGATGTAATAAAGTCATGGCCAATCCAATGTGCATTTTCATCAAGGTTACTTCAAAAGACCATTTCCTTATTTCCAGTGCCAGGAGCCTTGAGTAAGTTGTTAACATGATTGTTCTTTAGGGAGAGTCTAATATGCAGCTTGCAGATAAAAAAACTGAATTGCCAATGATGGGACTGAGAGTTACTAGTCGGTCTGTAGAATGAGAACGAAAGCGCACACATTCTCGTTGTCTGTAATAAATATCTGCTGGTTGACTTACATCAGATTGATAACTGGAATGCATGATTCAATATTTATTATGCCTGCATCACAATCCCAAGGGTGAAAGACAGAGCTGCCATCGGGTTTTTGGAAACGACCCAATGCAGATGGCACAATGGGCCAGAGTAATGTATCCTGAAGTGGGGCAGAGAACGTACAAGATGAAGATTTGAAGTAAGACATCCAGTACAGACCTGTGGAAACACTCTCACAATCTACCGCCACTGAATCTGATGAAGCAACAATTGGATCGATCTAGAAGAGTTCGGTCATCTAGGTCGGAAAAGAACCAACTTAATGCTTTTCCGTTATTTCATAGCCTTAGGCGGCTTAAGAGCTGTGTTTATGGGCAAATAGTTTGTCAAAAGATGGTACTGAAGTCTATAACACTTAAACACAGCCTCTTTTGTTGTCAAGACCATTAAAGATGTCATCTCGCACTGTAAACAATGAACTCTCGCACTGTGAATGACGGTATGCCGATGCATCGGAACATGGAGATCATATCGCTGAGATAAGTTAAAACTGATTTATAATCGTCAATCACCTTTCCAAGAAAGGTATAGGCGATAAATTGAGAGGATGGTGGGGGTCCGTGATGGAGTTCTTCAGCTGCGGGACACAGTGAAGCATGCTTGAGAGCTTGAGGAAGGAATACATCGATTCCCGCTGGGAAATTGTTTAAAACTGGTTAACAGATCATCTAGACATGCTGACTTGACTGCATCGGAACATGGGGAGATAATTAGCGCCTGTGCGATAAGTCGAAAAAAACTGATTTACGAATCTTTCAAATCACCTTTCCAAGAAAATGGATGAGGGCGATTAAATGAGAGGATGGTGTGGTATTGTTCCGCGCTGGAGTTTGCAGCTTGCGGTATCACAGATGAAATGCATGCGTGAGAGCTTGAGGGAATAAACATCGATCCACGCTGGGAGAAAAAGGTTGTTTTAAAACTGGTAAAAAAGATCATTAGACATAGTTTTTGAGAGATTGGCAGCAGTAGTATCATGTAGACTGTTACGGAGCTTCTTTGATCTGTTGTGGACAAATTCTGCAAAAATGTTAGCAAGATGTGTTGGATATTCGTGAGTAACGTAGTGTATGGTTCATTCTTAGACGTTCCTGACTACATGGAAAGGTCAATTGGTTACATGTAGTAATCTGGTGCTATGATACTCCATCTTGGCTTAGCAAAGAGAGTTGTATTTAAAACACTGATCATTGTAAGCTTCCTTACATACTGTGAGCCCAGTCTGTGAAAATCCAGACGCGGGTGTTCCTTCTTCTCAATTTCAAAATGGGCATATGAATCCAGGAGCATGAGTATGGAGAACTAGAGTTGACTGACGAGTGGAGCAAGTTCATCAAGGGTCTTAGATAAGGTGTTGTGTTATTTTCATTAACAAGAAAATTGCCGTTAGAGTTAGCAACTAAAGGTAAACACAGAAGTGCCAAATCGATATAGAGCAGATTCTTTTGATGTTGCAAATATTCAAGTCGCATAATAAGGCTGCAATGAAGAGTTGCTTTCAGCAATTTTTCCGGTCATGGCAGCACTCCTTGCAACCAAAACTTGGAAGGTTTTTGGCATACTTTTCTAACTATGGAAGGGGGTCCAAAGATTTCCAATATATTTTCCTTTCTAGGTCCATCTCATTCACTTGGGAAATGGAAGCTCAGGAGATTCAATCATCATTTGAGCTCAACAAGTTAAACGAGTTGATAGGTGGCTCTCTGATAGTTCAGTGAGTGGCCTTCATTGGAGGAAGGAGCACATGGTTACATCAAAGACAACAAAGCGCTCTAGGTATTTTCTGTGACAGCAATGAACTAGTAGACTTAAGCTTAATGCCATATTCTGACATGGAGCTTAAGACTTGTTGTAGCCAGAATGTTGCCCTCAAGATGGATCAACATGGAACACATTCAATTTGAAAAAAAAAAAAAACCAAACATGCCTGGTAATGACGTCTGGGCAACCACTTGGTATGGTTTTGCTTGTTGAGTTTATTGTGGGTATTACAGAATACCTCTTCATTCAAGAAGTAAGGATGATGGAACATTAACGGCAAACCAATGTATACATCAGTGGAGCTCTGTTTGTAAAGTGAAGGACAAAACCACTGTATTATCGGAAAACCTAATAGTGTCTTTTAATTAAAACCTATTCTTAAGGCACACACCACCACCCCTTTGCATTATACTACTTTTCATGCAAATATGTAAAAATAGCTTGTAATGGCGGCCCTTTGGAAATGCCGCATTTCCGCCAAGGGATTAAACCGGCAATCGCCAGTTGATCGAAAGTCTTTTTAAACCATCCAATGTGCATCAAATTGCCATGCTGTGAATGCCTAAGACCACTGTATTATCAACCCAAACTCAATCTAGAGGTTAAATAGCAAGTAATGGCATCCATTTTGAAAAATGGCCGCCATTTTAATCAGAGGACAAATCTTCGATGCCCCTATAGCTAAAAGTCTTTATTATGACATGCCCTAGATATTTGCCAATTTAGCTTTTAGCACAAGCTGCACAATTCCCCCAAAATATTGCACATATCTACTCTACTATTCAAATCGTTTTCTTTCTCAAGATAAAGATTAAAACTTACCGTTTAGTGGTTAACATCAATAGTTGACACAGTAGTGAATAGGGCGTTGCACTATGAGTTATTGCGTCTAGCATCAAAACCGACAAGTTGTTTTCCCACAGTATGATGGTCAGGTGTACAGTGTCAGCTATCATATTAAGTAGAGAACACAATCGACAAAAATCGGAACAAGCACCTTTAAAAAATCATGAGAAAGTCATTAAAAAAAATCATTTGAGCCAATTAATGTCCATAATTTTCGGGATGCAGGGGTGCGTCATGGAATTCAAAAAAGCTGATTAGGTTGACACAAATGACCACCAGGGTTTTCGTAGAGTGGTCATAAACTGATAGGCCTTGGCCAAATATTTATAAACATTTTACAGTTGGTTACCACTTACATTCAATTTTGCAAAGTTGATGAGCTCATTGGCAACGCATTTACAGAGACCACTCTGCCAAAAAAGATGGTTTTTATCATGAATGAAAACAATAAGCAGAAACTGTCATATTTTGGCAACATGATAAAAAATAAAATACCAATTCTTCAAAAAATATTTGAGGAAGGTTTCCAAAATTTACCATGGGGATTATCACGGATATTTACCGAATTTCTGACTTTTTTCGAGTCTTTTAGGGGAGGGAGATTATTATCGAGAGATGTGACTATCCACCTTCATCATTAATTTGATTACTTTTTAAAATTATTTCAAATGTGTGTCGTCACTTATTCTTATTAGTATAAATGCACTTGTTTAACTAACTAAGTGTTCGTAACATTTGCAAAGCATTTTCCAAGCCAATCCCTAAATGAAGCAATCTGTAGCTCTCTCTTAAATCCTTTGTCAACCCGCAATGTCATCTTCATCGTAGGCTATGGGTGTGTGTTAGCTTCTTATTTGGCTGAATTTAGTTGGGATTCAATTATTAGGGTGGTCTTTGAACTATTAGGACATGCCAATGCCTTTTCCTTTTTAATACAGGGAAACTGCTTGACAATGCTTACTTTTAAAAAAATAATTCAAAACTGTACGAGGCATTTATAATATTGACTTGGATCAGTAACCCAGTACTCCATATATTTAAGTTTATTTAGGTTTTTTGTTGCAAGATTATCATTTACCTTAGCTCTATTCCGTTCTTTCAGCAACTACTTGGTGCCAAAAATTGAAACTAAATTTTCCAATTAAAAATATTAAAAGTATGATAATAAAATCTTTAAAAATACAGCAAGTTAAAATTTTGCAAGATGCCCCTGGCAGGGAGCAAACGGGCAGGAGCAAATCTTTATATTAATTAGCTCATTAACATACTAATTTGCATAATGTATGCAAAATGTTATAAGGTCGGACTCTTCAAACCTACTTCTTTCCAACAATCTTTGGACTCCCAGATATTGTGGGAGTTGCATTTTGGACAAATTTAACCCTACCCCGGACCGGTCCTTTTTGCCGACGACGGCCCAATGCCAAGAAGGGCATCATTTTTATTTTTAACGGCCCAGATGCAACGATAGCCAAATTTTGTGTTTCAATGCATCTCGGCCGTTTTTTTCCCGTGCACAGTAATAAGTAGCGTAAAGTCAATAACGGCCGATCACCGAAAACATCGCATAATTTTCCCGGAAGACGCCCAAAATGCAACGAGGACATCGCGTCATTTCCCCCCGAAAGACGGCCAGATGCACGAGGACCTCGCGCCATTGTTCCGGAAAGAAATCCCAGATGCAACGAGGAACATCCGGCGAATGGCATGGAGAACATTGATAATACAATAAATAAATACATCAATAAATTAAGATGCGTATACACACTGATTTGCAGGAAATTTTTAGCATATAGTTCGCCAGTCGTGAGTGCGCTATTACCTACGTCAGAGTCGTGCGTGGCGCTTTACGCTACGTCATTCCTCCGTTACGTCCTGAATGCGTTTATGCATATTTAAAGTAGCTCTCGAAAAGAGGGCGCTATCACCATTCGAAATTTAAATTGTCTATGGGATTTGTACACAGTGTCACCCGCCTTATGAAAAGCATTGCGCCTTCTGCGGGCAAATCGGCCGAAATGCAGTGAACAGCATCGCATCATTTCCCGTGAATGACGCCCAGGTGCAACGAGGACTCGCCTCATTTTCCGGGAAGACGGCCCAGATGCACGAGGAACTAGCCGTCATTTTCCGTAAAGACTGCCAAGATGCAACGAGGACCTCGCGTCAATTTTCCGGTAAGAACGGCCCCAGATGCCTGAGGTGCCATGAGAGTCATTTTCGCGACAAAACATAGTTGTTGACGGCCGAAGTGCACAAGAAACATTTTCCATACCGGTAACCAATGCGTTTTCGATGGCTCTCATTGCATCTCGTTCCGCGTTAGGGTTAAAGGAATGTCCATTAGCTCATTCTCACATCTAACTCATATATGGTACATGCCGCTTACATTTGCAAAAAGATTCATGCCATTATGACTTTCATGTAGTGAAGGAAATTTTGTTATCTGATGTACTGTTTCAAAGATAAAGTATAAAACAGCAACCTAACCAAAATGGAACACCACACACCACACACAGAAGGGATCTACTTTTTGCAAAATCCTCCTGCCTTTTCTGCCAGTGGGATAAAAATCAATGAAGAGAATAAAACCAATTGAAGGAAAAACAAGCGAATTAATGTGTAGTACGTATTATTCATGTAAATTGTTGGCTCTCTGCCCAAGATAATGCAGAGAGGCCTAGGAATCTTCACTGTTATATTTGCAAAATTAAATGTAAAACGCTTTCAGATATATTTTAAAAGCGCTCCTTGGCATTGACTTAACACGACACATATAGTTCGAGTTAAAATCAAAACTACCTACTGTAAGTTTAAGTTATTCCCGACACGCAAGATGAAAAAAATCCAGATTCTGACAATGGCTACAACTGTACAGCGATCTTGAGTGGCCATCTTTATTCCCTGTGCTATATTTATAACACTGCACACAATACCGAACGAAGCCAATGAAAATATACCGTGTGACTTTGGCCAGTCTGCCAAACAAGAACGTCCTTGTGAACTATCGTGAGCATGCCAAGGGTACGAGCCAGTTTCACGGCTTGTGGCAGACTGATCGCGTAAATAATAACACGGCGGCTTCCTTAATCGCTGCTGGGCTATGAAATTGGATGAAAATGAACAGGAACACCATCATGTCATGTCCTATTTAGGATATTTCATATGTGGCCGACGATTCATCCAATTTTCACTAAAAAATGCTACCTTTTGTGCACCAACAGAAGTAGGAAACAGCAATGGAGGCCCTCTTAATAATTTTACATGGAATTGGGTTTATAGTCCATTTTTGACACCAACACCAACTGTTTCAATGCTTTTATTAAAACTTAAGTGTGTTTATATTAGATAATGCTATTTACACAATAGGTTTGGCATATTTTAATCCCATGTGAGCAGGTTCTGCCTACCCCCCAACAAACGTTCCAGGCATACCTAAACCACCTGTAATCTTCCAGTTGAATATGTGTTCAGTTAACAGGTGACTCTATTGTCAATAACAGACGCAAGTATGTCCTCCACAGCAGCCACACGAGATACCACCATCAACTTCACAGCTATCTTTGGTAGATAGCATTTCCCACATTGCAACACTACATCACTATAAACACAGAAGGTGTGGTAATCACCCCCTTTGTAGATGAGGGACAGAGTATTAATGTACGATTTTGCTTCTATATTCGATCATTACACCACACTAAACAGACTAAAAACGTACAATCCAGAAATTTGTCTGCGAAAGTTTTTTTATGTAACAACACAGGAAAACAATAAGAAACCCAATATTTTAGCTGCTGCTGCATTGAAATCGATGACTGTGTAACAAATGGTGACATGTTCAGCGTGTTTCTATTGGAACAAATTTTCCGGTTTATCTCAGAAAAGGCATTGGATTGCTCATAGAAACAGCCATCCTACTGCATTTTCTTGCTTACACCGACGGTTTTTTATCCTTGTTTTGGAAGGATAAATTCCAGGAAATTATCCGGTTTAACGCCATAGAAACACACAGCGTTCCGATCGAGTGCCCTACCCAGCAAATACCGGAATGAACGCCACATGATCGCATTAATTGACCCCCGTCCCAGCATGCGCAGCAATATTGACGTTAGCAACTTATTTGTCCTTGAGCGGATTTGCTGATCGGGATACATTTTGGCCTCCCCTTTTACGAATTTTTTAGGGTTTTTTCACATTTTTACATGCCCTGAAAATGCCCTCCCGCCTGGCTGTTTGTTTGGACAACAGAGGCTACTATAAAGCGTTAATTTCTGTATGGGGAGAGGGAGAAATATTGAAGCGCATTTTGGGATGCAGTTCGGCAAGGTCACGATCCACAATACAATGCAGTTGACTTGTGCAGTGACCTTTAGCTGGTAATCACGTCCCGTGATGGTCTGTCCAATTTTCCGGAAAACGCTGCATGCATAAGAAACTCCGCACTATGTCTCTTCTCAGTATCACCGGATCAATCCGTCTGTTCAAGAGAACACGCTAATAGATGGCAGCAATAACTACCGCATCACTATTTTACCACAATCACGGTAGTAGCAGTCCCCGGAAGAATGCAATATATCCAACCAGCAAGCTCAATTTGCTTTTCAAAGAATGTCATTCCTGGAGAGAAATGCGAAATAAAAGGAACACTCTTGGGGAGTTCAATATTTGTTTCCAACAGATGGTTTAATTTCCCCGATAAATCCCAACTTTCAGGGAAATAATATTCAATACTTATTGGCATTGAACCTATTTGCTAAGAAGTCTCATTGCTTTTTGTTCCAGTATAGATTTATGGGAGCATATCAATGAATATGGCTTTTTGTGATTTGCTTCTTTTTTGAATGGGCAATAATCTGCAGAGGGATGTATGGATCTATGGCACTTTTACGTGTTAACTGGTTTTATGTTTCTTTCATAAAAGCTGAATCAAACTGTTGTACAACTTCAATTCTTTCCTTCCTCTCCTCTCCTCTCTACCCCTCTCCCTCTCTCCCCTCCCTTCTTTTCCTCTACACTGTTATAGTCTAGAAAAAGGACTTGCATCAAATGGATGAAATGACTGGGGAGGAATGGCAAATTTTTTGCTAAGGTTTTTTGCTTCAATCATTTTCCAATGCATAATATCTTTAGTGTGAAAATATTTCCCTTGCAAGTCTGGCATTGGAATTGAATGCTACTTGGAATCTAGGGGTTGACCCCTAAGGATGTACTTAGTTGCACATGTGATACTCTTTATGGCCAATTCCTGAGGGTGCATTTGTTTACAGCAGAATGTGTGTTCAGAGATGCATATTGAGTCTATCCACTTAGCTACATGGTTCAAAAGAATTACCAACATACTATTTTGTAAATTTAAAAGGCCACTATCAGTGATTTGCTAAATTATCAAATCGGAAAATCATCAAAAAATCAGAATTTTTGCATGTATGTAACAAGTACAGGTATCTCAACATACCCTCAAATGATAAGACCAGAAGCAGACTTAATAAGGACAAATCGGAGATTTTTAGTCAGGATTCTTTATTCAGTGGGCGGGGGTTTTTTACGTAAGCCAAACACGCAATATCATGGGTTTGTTTGCCTATCTAATATGGAGCGATATGATTAGTGTCGTCGTCGCGCAATGTTTACGCGCACAGTGTATAAGTTATACCAAGTGTAACGCAGCTAGTACGGTTGGTTCATTTCGATAGTTGGAATATTTTTGCCTTTTTAAACCAATATTATTTGATATAAATATTTTTGCGGTGATTAAAACAACCGACACTGAAATAAGAATGAGAATAAAAGTATAGGAATTTGTTGTGTTTGCCTATCCAATCTCATGTCCATATTTGGATGGGCAGTCCACTATTTTTATCGTAGTGGACTGCCCATCCAATATGACATGATATTAGATAGGCAAAAACAACAAATCCTATCTTTTATTCTTACCTGTCCGTACGGACCACTTACTACAACATGTATTGAATGGATAATCGTATCTTGGGACACCGCCGTTTCTTCCCTTCTGTCAATTCTACAGCTGGAAACGGTAACTTACGAGAATCTACAGACTTATATCCTTCGCTTTGGAGCTATTCCTGCAAATTTCAAATATTTTTCCAAATCACTGATATGTCTTTAAAATTTGTCCAAACTGCCACCCTAATACAACAATAACTAGGGTATTCATCTCTTTGTCTATCCGTGTTTCATTTTTTTGTAAGCATGATACCTTTAAAAAAAAACAAATGTTGGGGAAGTTTAAATCTTTATAACATATAGCATGTTTCTATTGAACAGATGTTTTTCAGGATAAAAATTTATCCGGTTGAGAATAAACAAAAGTGTGAAGTTTCAATCAAGCAGCGTTGTTCCGGAAAATGCGACCGACCGTCAGTGGGCTCGGACTGTGATTTTACCAGCTAAAGGGCATCTTCACAGGTCAATCGCGTTGTATACTTTTTTGCGGGCAGTGACCTTCCTCGCCGCAAGTCAGATCAAAGATGGCGGGAAGAGCGATGGGTCCTTAGTCTAATGTCAAGTTTGGGTTTTATTCATCGGTAATGATTCTTCTGCACGCCCATCACAAGTGTGATAGGAAGAAAGGATCAGGAGGGTATATTAGCTTCTACAGAAGATGTGCATCGCTACCAAGGAAGTAGAAAATGGCGACGGAGGATCGTGATGTTGACAAATGCGTTGCTACATTCTACACACTGGTTAACTAATGTCAACATCACTGCGCAAGCTGGGACGGGGGTCAATTGCCGCGATCATGTGACGTCAATTTCCGGTCTTTCTCTCGAGTATGTTGCACCTATCGGAACGGCTGTGGTTTCTATTGCATTAACCGGATAATTCTCTGGCATTATCCTTCCAAAAACAAGATAAATACCGGTGGAACTTTCAATCGGTCTAAGCACGAAAATGGAGTAGGACCGTCTGTTTTCTATTAGCCAAGTTATCCCTTTTCTGGTTTAGAACTGGAATATTTTGGTCCCAATAGAACCACACTTTATAATGTAAGCCTATATCTTGAAAAGGCGAGGTCAAATTAAAAGTAAAAGAAATTGCTATATTTTGTTTAA
>JAMKCH010062076.1:0-92685 GCA_023653785.1 Ophioderma brevispina
CTTAGGGGTATTTTCACATCCTGGTTTAAGTTATTTGGCATTCAGTTGATACTGCGGTATTCTTGCTTTCATTCACTTGCTTCGCAGGTAATTGCACACGGAGTCTACCTGGGGTATTCGCGTCCAGTTAAAGTGTGCCTATTTCATTTGCATTTATTCGCTTTTGCTCTGATTTTTTCATCAAAATTATCTATGGCTGATCTTGATTCTGCTTGACCCAGTAATCAAATAAATGATTGATCCTTGCTACTTGCCGACACGAGGCGCATTTCTGTTTCCCTTTGTCTTATTATTTTGTTTGGGGATAATAGTACATCGAACTAGTACAAGGACAAACAACTCAGAGTGTCACTACACAAGGCAGCACCGAAAAAGAATAAAGGACAACAATTAACAGAAAATAAAATCTCCAATTTAAAAGATGACAGCAGGCAAAATAACCATGTGAGACAGGAAATGGATGCGATTTGACTTTGTTTTTGAAAACCGCGATGGATGGTGATTCCCTAATGGCTTTTGGCAATTTGTTCCATTCCTTTGGAGCAGCAACAGAAAAAAAATGAACCAGCAGATTTTGGAATGTAATGTTGAGTTCGCAAAGGAGGAGCTTGTCAGTGAAAGATCTCAATCCCTCCCTACCAAGAACATAGAAGTTAAGCAAGCGAGCAAGATTAGGTGGAGCAACACCTAATATAAAGATAATGTGTTTTGTGAAGTTCGTCTTCAACTTCACTTCTTTACTTTTCCTTTTCATGTCTCTGATTTGTTTGTCCATGTCTCTATCAATGGATAATACAAGAATTTCGCAGTTCTCGGGTTTCGCGTTCATAGGCCAAAACCATATTTTGTTGAAAATGTGTCCGTGTCATTTTAAGTCCATGGGATATCAAAATTGAGAGTTTTTATAAAATAATGTATATACTTCTCAAAAATTGGGGGAAAAGGTTTGAAGATGTTTTTATATAGTTTGAAGGGTGCTGAATCAGAATGTGTGGGTCCAACTTCTGTAAAGTGTGGGGAATATTGTAAAATAAGGTGCAAAATATAGTACAGGGGCAAATTTTGAAATCAAGTCAAATTGGGTTTAAATGTATATGCATTAATGTTATAAGGATTAAAAACGTATGGTTTGTCTAGGATCCCATCTTTCTTTACACGGCTACAACCCTAAAACGGTTCAAGTTCATCTTGGGATACGAAATATCCAATGCTCATATTTTGTTGAAACTGATGGTTCAGTGATTGTTGATGATACTCTCAATATTACGAGTCAAACACGCGTTAGGGACAAAGGACCGTTGTTTCTGTAAATACGTACAGTGTCTTGCCTGTAAAAAATGCTCTCTTTTTGATTTAGTTTAGTTATTAAAAAAAAAACTTGAGACACCATACCGTGTGTTCTTAAATTATAACAATTATGTATTATTCTTATTCATTCTAGATCGATTTATTTGGGTTGGATTGTGACAATGTTCATCACGACACTGAAATCGCTGTTTACGGTTATGGAAAATGACAAAATAAGAACAATACAAAACAATGATTAATAATGAATTGTCATTTCTATCAATTGGCAGCGTAATAAGGACAAGGAAAGAAAACCATTAAAAGGTACCCATTGTGTGGATTTGTCAATGTTTGGGTAGCAACATGGCGCCGATTAGCTGCTGCTGCTGCTGCTGTTGTTAATTGCTTGTCTTTGTCTAAATTCTTTAGATGTTCCTGGGATGAATATAGAGGATAGGAAAAACCACATCCAATAGGTTGGACAATTAAGCGACCCTGGGTCACAGTGACCTGTGAATCATCAGACTTGTCACGGAATAAACTTGCAGAATTATGCCGTTTATTCCGTACAAGTCTGATGGAATTCATAGGGTCACTACGTGACCCAGGGTCGCTAAAACTGTCACAACCCCATCCAAATACACCGTTCAAGTGCATCAGCATGAATTTTTTACAAAAGGAAAATTAACCAAACCAATTTCAGGAGAAACGGAATTAATTTCAAACTTAATGCCAAAACTGCACCGAAAATCAAAGAAAATAATCAACTTTAGGAGTTATATCATACATCAATTTGTACGATTTATTCCAAAATGTTTCATTTTGCGAAACGTTAAATTGCTAATTTATAGCTTCAAATTCTAGGAATTCCTTTTTGTTGTTGTAATAATCAGGCAAAAAAGTGAGGGATGTATCTATGGTTGATGTGTGTATTATTTCTTGCAGGCTATGTCCGTTGAATATTCTTCATCAATTGGGTTTGCACTTGCTTTCTCGTTTGTTTTCAAGTATCAACGAGTATGTGGTTGTTTCCTATTTCTCTATAGCTACGGTATATTGTAATTGTACATTAATAGTAAAATACTCAATGCTGTAATTTAAAAATCATATCAATCAGGGCAAAAGTGATGGGATGTATCTACAGGCTATGATGTGTTTGTGTATTATTATTTTTGCGGCTATGTCCGTGTACATATTCTTTATCGTTGGCTTGCACTTGCTTTCTTCGTTTGTTTTCAAGTATCAACGATGTATTTGTTTGTTTCCTATTTCTCTATAGCTACGGTATATTGTAATTGAATTACTATTAATAACACCTATCTGGTATTTTAAAATAAGATCAAATCAGTGGCAAAATGGGGAGTAGCTATCATGTCTATGATTGATGTGTGTGTATTATTTATTTGCAGGCCATGTCCGTGTACATATTCTTTATCGTTGCTTTTGGCCCTTGCTTTCTTCGTTTGTTTTCAAAAGCATCAACCGTAAGCAGTCTCTAAATTGTCTTACTAGTAGGGTAAAAATGAGGGGATCCTTATTCTAGAAGTTTAGGGAAGAAAGTTTGCGATATTTTCCCTATAGTTTGAAGAATTACTTGAATCGGACGTTGTGGTTTGCAAACCTGGGAAAATGTGAGGTGGGGGGGGGGGGGGGGGGGGGGGGGGGGGGGGGGGGGGGGACGGTAAAATTAAGACAGGCTAAATTTTGACATTATCACGAGAGAAAGAAATACATTGGTCTACACTGTTAGACCGTCTGGGTAAAATGTTACGGGGTAAAAACCAAGTGGGAAAATTTTGCCCAACATTGGTAAAATAAAGCAAGTTGGGTTAAAATGTTAATGTACCACGTGGTTGGGTAAATGTTAATCTCGCATCCAATAGTTTTACTATAATGTGTAATCAGGTACCAACCTTAACTATTAATTGTACAATCAAGGAAATGATATAATTATAATATGCATAGACAGCATGGCATTAGCTATGCATGGTAATGATGGCTGATTCCCATTATCATATACAGTAACATAAACACGTAAATAAACAAATAAAGACATATATTAATTGAAATATCACTTCATTTGAATTTATGTAATTTTCAAATTCTTTTAATAATATTATATATAATAATATTTTATATTAATATTATATTATCAGTTTATTTTTGTTAATTATTATCTTCTATTGCGCATAGTATATATTAACTATATATAATCACTATTATTATATTAAAATATAATCATATAGGCCAATGTATTTACCAATTTATAGGCACAAGACCTATACAAAGAAGCTACTAAAAAGGATTGTTTGACTGATATCTAGGGTTGACAAAAAAATAAACTCGAAAAAATAAGACAAAACTAATAATGTATACACATGATAAAATAAGTTAAAATAGAATAAATATGCATAATTAGAACACCAATATATGCGCAATTAAAGCTAAAATATAAAAATTACTTCATGCTACAAGGAAAAGAAGAAGAAAGAAACTACGAAAGAAAACAGAAGAAACTGAAGGAACTAATAAAAAGTTATAATCTCATCTCAATGCAACATTTTGAATTACAGAATTTCAACTGAGAACTTTTGTTTATGAAATTCTTAATTTTTCCCAACTCATACCATACCACGGTACTTTCCCCAGTTATTTAGTTTTCCCGCCCGCTTTCATAGTATTTTATTTTAAAGTTGGGTAAACAAAAATATCATTATTTGCCACGGATTAAATACCACTTTGTTGGGTAACTTAACGGCGTCATTTCCCGGGATACTTTCCTTTTTCCCGCCGTTTGCATGTATTTACCAATAAGTTGGTAAACAAAAATATCACGTGACGTAATTTGCACCAATAAGCATCGTCTGAAGTTTGGCATCATCATTGTCATGGCGGAATCAGCTACAGAGAGGGTTGCGGCAGTGGGAACTGGAAGATCTAATTGACGCTTTTATACGGTGTACCATCGACGCCAAAAAAATAAAAATGAAAAAAAAAAAATAAAAAAAATAAAAAAAATAAAACATTGGATTTTTTTTATTTTTTTTACTTTTCTTCTTTTTTGGTTTTTCATAAAAAAAATTTGGAAGTGAAAATAAGTTCGCTATATAAATGGCTGGGGATACACATAGCCGGGAACCAGCCACGGGAGGAGAGTTACTGTCCGGAGACGAGTCGCTGTTTCGTTCTGCTTTTTAGATTTAGCCTGGTGCAGTGCAATGCCTCCTGTCGCAATAGACTACCCTCACAAAATTGGCCGTAGTCTAAGTTTCCTTGCAAATGTGACTACCTCGGAAGAGGATCATGACACTACACAGGCATATAACATTTCCCTTGGTCTGCCATGAGCAACAATGCACTGACAAGGGTCTTGCGGAAGTGAAGCAGCCGTACGTTGTAGCCTTAAGCCTCAAACTCTCTGTCGGATCATATTGAGATTTGCACTGTGGTTTGGACACGATAAGACTAGCTCCACAAATTAACTAAAGTTGGATCATGTTGCTCTTTTTGTTGATTGGGCTTGGAAACAGGGGGGCTTGCACCCAATAATATTGATTGCGGGGGGGGGCTCGAATACCCTTGAACCCCACCAATACATAAACTTCAAATTCCAAAGCTTGCCCCTCCCGCAACATCCTTGTTCAGCGCCCCGCCCTTCGCGAAGGCCAGCGGGCCCCAATCCTGAAAATTTTCCTAATCCAATGTTCATCACAGAAAAAGTAAAGCTTTTTGTGATTTCTTGTTTGGCCACCCGTTACGGGTCATGTCCCCCTAACTCAGTGAAAAAAACCCTTATATGAATGTGGCCAGGTAGTGTCGTTCAGGGGTGGCGTGCTCTGATAGCGCCCTTGCACCTCGCACTGCACAAGTATCAATACACTGGGATCAATAACCGGTGGTGCAAGAAGCCATTTTTTCGGGCCATGCCACAGGCTACTGCCTAAAATTGTTATACCATACGTGCCCCCTTTCTTTCTTTTTTTTATATTCGAGAACAACAGAATCAAGCCTGCAAGTCCTTTATTTCACAGAAAAACACTTTATTTCAAATTCACCAACAGGACACTTAAAATGGGATAATTGAGCTAATTAAATATTATTAACATCTATTTTGTCAATGTAACTCCTAAAGCTCTTTAAATAATTGAGCCCAGATAACTATATCTGACAATATATGACCAAGCATTCTCAAGTACATCCTGGTGTCTAATATAGGGGTTACCACATGTTTTAGGGGTGTATATGGCAGATTGTTTCACCAGGATCGAGGAAGATGGCTGCATCATGCAGCAATAGAGATTTTCACAAACTCCCCGGCGATATTGATAGAGTAGTTATTCTAATTTCCTAGCCCTCTACTGGGAAATAATATTTATAAAGAAAACCTTTCTTGGTGTAGTTCCGACTTCGTCCACCCAACGGTTTTTCTACTACATTTCGACCGTCCGGGGGGGGGGGTTACCAACCACTCCGATTTTTTCGTAAATGACAAACATCATCTTGCGTGACCTTTCTTCAAATAAGTACAAACATATAACGTCTACTAATAATATGAAGTCATAGTGGACGTCCATATAACATAACGTTTGAATATGACGTCATAGTAACTCATACCTGATGATTATATAACTAGAAAGTAATACACAATACTGTAAAAATAAGAGTGCTATCAAATATTGTCAGTATTTCCTTATAGTAGCATCATTTACATAATACCAACTTTTTGGCCATTTTTAAACATAAGGTATAAGCAGGTGGCAACCACCCCCCCCCCCCCAACACACACACCCACACCTTCCGACTTTGACGGAACCCCCCCCCAATAGTGACCTCCATTTTTTTTCGCTAAATTAACCGCAAAGGATGAATTATACTTAAAAAAAGCCATATCAATATATTATAGTCCTGATCAGACCTTTTCAAATGGGGGAGGGTGGGGGGCAGAAGGGGTGCGATGCATTTTCTGACGGGGAAATTTGGGTCCTTTTTGGGCCCTGTACGAACGATCAATTTAATTGGGGGGGGGGGGGGGCCTGACGGGGAGGGGGCAATTTGTCAAGGTTCTGACCATGGGAAGCACTAGCGCCCCGCCCTGCACACTGCTCCTGTTATACCAGGATACCACCCGTTCCCTGTACAATCACTGTACTAAATGGCAACGGGGTATAAACATATATGATCAACAATAAAAAGTTGTTAATTACACACGTCTAGACCAAGGAATTTTTTCTTTTGGGGGAAAAGACAAAAGTTTAGTAGTTGGGGGGGGTGGTCATACAGGTAATCACGAGCGGGTGGTATCTGTGAACCACTCCGTTTCACACAGCCTATGAGAAATGAAGAATGAGCTTTTTCAGTAGTAGGGGGTCAAATGTGAACGTCAAAGAGGCTTCAAATAAGATTTGCCGCTTCCATTTCATCGACCAATCCACAACAAACAGCAAAATGATCACATTTTGTTTGAATGAAACAGTCTAATTCTGAGACGAATATTAAGTCACTAAACCTCTCAAGTCTCGTCTCCTCCCGTGCGGTTTCCGGATTTGTAATCCCCAGCCATTTATATGCGAAAATTTTATTTTCCCTCACCGTCAATTTTTTTTTCGACACACGTACCAACGACCACTCCAAACTTAAAAAAACCATGGTTGAAAAAAAAATTTACA
Organism: Ophioderma brevispina; assembly: GCA_023653785.1. Classification (NCBI taxonomy): domain Eukaryota; kingdom Metazoa; phylum Echinodermata; class Ophiuroidea; order Amphilepidida; family Ophiodermatidae; genus Ophioderma; species Ophioderma brevispina. The sequence continues at coordinate 6,954 of JAMKCH010062076.1, forward strand.
AATTTAAAAAAAAAAAAACTAAAAAGTTTTTTTTTTAAAAAAAAATATATAAAAAATATACAAACAAATTTCTAAAAATTTTTTTTAAAAATTTCTAAAAAAAACTTCTAAAAAACTCTTTAAAAAAATTTCTAAAAAAATTCTAAAAAAAAAATTAGAAACAAAAATCTGAAAAAATCCCAAAAAAATCGAAAAAGGAAATATTATTTTTTTTTTAATTTGTATTTTTTTTGGAGTTCGATGGTAAACCGTACATTTATAATCATATAGATAAAATAAATGTGGACTCTTGTACTAAGATAAGTTATTTGTTTTGTGTGCTGGCATTTTTGGCGACAGTAAAGGCTGTTATAAAGCGTAAGCTTTTACAAGCCGTTCAGTGTTCAAGGGGAACAAGGGGGTGAAACCCATTCAAAACCAGTCGTCCGTGCTGGGCGCTGACATTTGAAATTTGCACGGAATACTTATGAGTGGGTGATTGTATACACACATAATGTCAATTCTATACAAAAATCCGCCCAAAAATATCAGTGTGGATGTTGGGTGCTATTGGGTGGTTAAATTTTGCCCTACCCATGGCCACACAACGAATGAAATGACACATCAGCAGTCTTGATTTAAATAAACCGCCTCAATGAATACATCTTTTCACCTAAGCGCGCATTGCATTATGAGAAACAAAAGAGTTCTGGCGCACAATGATCCAGGTACACTATTTTACAACTGGCCGCCTCTAACACAATATTAATTTTGTATCACTACCGATTAGTGTATATGCAAAGCGGCACCCACAGTATGTGGAAGAAGCGGAGGCAGCCATTGCTTTCTATTGTTGGTACTCTTGTTTTCTTGTGGTCGGCAAAACATGCGAGACGGTGTATTTCTAAAGATTACGTAACGTTTGCCTCTTATCTATATAGAACCTCTTTGTTCAAGACACACTCATGCACTACATGCATGTGCCTATTCATTGTATTGACCCGTCATGCATCATGCATGCATGCATGCCAGTACTAGGGCTCGTTGATTGAATGTCGCCCAGTGACATGACAAGATAAAGTCCGGCCAATATTTTAAAACTCATAGCAAGACCAATAATATGGGCACAAATCATCAAATTTTATCATTTACTAAGAGCCTTTTACTGTCGCAAAATACCAGCACACAAAACAAATAACTTAGTACCAAGATCCGCATTTATTTATCAATATGATTATAAAAGTTTTGCTCTTACTGCAAACGCGTCAATTTTACAATACCCGGGGAGTATTACCCAATATAAATTGGGTAAAAGCAATAAACTGTCCAGCAAGTGGCTAAATTTTACCCAATTATGTGTCAAAAAACTACCCATTTCCCCTTGAATATTACAAGGTAATTGGGAAAGAATACACGCCAAAAGTGCCATAAAAATTTACGCAAAATGATGTTGTAAAAATAATACCCCATACCCTTGAATATTACCCAATATAATTGGGTAAAATCAATACACTGCCCAACAAGTGGATAAAATTTACCCAATTATGTGGTAAAATATTTACCCAGTAACATTGGGTAAAATTATTTTGCCCAACAAAGTGGTTGTTTTTTTTTAAACCCTTATTTTGGTAACTCTTACCCAACCATGGTTTGGGTAACATAGTGCAACCCACGGTTAGTTAAAAGTGTAAATTTAAACACAATTTTGTTTGATTTAAAATTTATCTCTCTGCTAATTTTACCCCCTTATTTTACAATGTTCTCCTCAATTCTCGGAGGGTGGACCCAAAAATTCTGACTCGGCACCCTTCAAACTATAAAACTATAGAAAACATCTTCAAATCACCTTCCACAAACTTCGAGAATTGGATCCTCGTTTATGACCCTACGATACATTGTCTGTCTTTCTAACTGGTGTTTATAAGAAAAAATGAATGAATCAGGAAAATACATAATATATTTTCTTTGCCACGCCTGTGTTTTGAAAAATCTGCCTTTAATACGGTTAGATCTGGGTGACACCTCTGTTGCTACATCTGTGTGTGTAAAGAACCTTGTGGCTGTGTTTAATTCCACCGTGACTATGTCCAATCAGATTGCAGCTATCTGTAAGGGTGTAAATCACCATATTCGTAACTTATGGCGTATTCGTAGGTTTTTCACTTTTAATGCTTGCTAGCATGCTGTGCGATCTTTGGTCTTGTTCCTCATTGACTATGCCAACTCATTACTATACGGCGCCTCTCAAAAGCCTCCAGCGCTTGCAAAATAAAGCTGCGCGTTTGGTGTTCGCATGCGGTCGTGACCAGAGTTCGTCAACTTTTGGTCACTCTTCATTGGCTGCCTGCATGTTAAAGAACGTATCACATACAAAATCTTACTTTATGGCTGGTATTCTGAAAGGGAGACTAACTTTAGACCTGGGTTTAAACCAGGGTTAGTCCTACAAGAGGGGACTTTTTTTCCTTTCAAAATACTGTGGTAAGAAAATTCCTCATGGATGGGCTGGAACAGCCCATCCATGAGGAATTTGTGCCTTCAACATGCCTCAGCTCTCACTGTACTCAAAGTATTGCAGCAATTTCTCAGTGTAAGATTGTGTGAAGAATTGGCATTTCCTTTCCCATTTACAGTATAGTTGTAACATGTGGAATGTTGTAGAAAACTCAACTAATAATATTTTATAAGAGTAATAGAGTTAGTAAGGAGAAAGTTCTGTGAAAGCATTTAGAACATTAAGAAGAGTGAAGAACTTACTAGAATAACCCACAAGTGTAAAGAAATCTCTATTTACAGGGGTGATGGCTTCTGTGAACTATTAATAAGGATGACGTAATCTAGAAGTTACATTGGCTATTACTACAGTACATAGATGTATAGGAAACATCACAGTGCCAAGTCTAATTAATGATGTAATGCTTTATAGTACTTTCTTGCGGATTCTTGAAGCTTCCAAGCTTGAAGGGTATATAAAGATGTGATTTTACAACGATCTCTTGTCTTTGCTTGATGTATGAGCTTGAAGTTAGCTTGAGGAGAAAAGTTAATTCTAGACCGGGAGTTTGCATTGATCATGGAGATAGCCAAGAGAGACTGATATTTGTTACATTGAGAATAAATTCAACCGGAATTGTTAAATGTGTGATTACTTTGATGTAGAGGAGGAATTCCGGGATATTCTTTACCGCTCAAGAATATGAATTCATGACAGATGCAAAAGTCGGCCCACTGTCTATGCAAACGTTTACAAATATGAAGCCACAGGGAAAAGCTTTCAACCAGAACAGAAGCATGCATTCTGGACGTCCTAGGACTGGATGGTCAGCGGAAAATATCCAAGCTGTCCAAATTGCTATGTATAGCAGCATCAACTGAATTGCCCAAGAATTAGCTCTCGACATAATGGTCTGGGATTGCATTGACTTACAATGGCGTCCGTATCAAATGATACGGAAGCATGAACTTCTGGAAAGGCAGGACCATGCAAGACCCACAGGGGTTTGTGAGTGGCTGCTTGGAAGATCACTTCGCTTTCTTGAAGAACTGTGTATCGGCGATGAAAATGCCTTTTGCTAAGTGGCTCAATCATATCGGCACTTAAAATGTCAAACGCACCCGGTCATAGACCTCTTGACTTTGCGTATGAGAGGATAGTCTTGATCAAGGCTATCTGCTAAGAACCGACAACTTGTTATTTTTCACAATGTACTGCATAATTAACATTTATTCTAAATTATTTTGAACATTGTGTTTCAGGTTTGAAATCAGCGCTTTAGCATTTTTAGGGCTACTCTGTCTAGAGAAAGATTAAATTAAAAAAAAAAGATGGCACACTGGCTGGTGGTCTGTTGTGCACACTGGCTGGATCCAGGATCCTACTAGTCTAGGTATAAAACCACAAAAAACCCTGTTGTGGTCAGGCAGTGGTTGTGGCTGATCAGGAGTGGCCGCCTGATACCTTGCTTGTTGTGTTTTAACCTTCCTGTTTAAAACTCCTATCAAATTTTTGCAAAGCAGAAAGAAAAGTCGGACAGGGGACTGAACAAGGCGACTCTGCCTGAGTGGAACTATTGAACTCGGCTTAGTGGAGAGAAAGAAATAGGTTAGGTGTGATATAGAGACCTCAAATTAGGTGTTTAATTAGAGTGAATTCTCGCCATGGTTTAGTTTTAGGGAGGGGGATATGCTCCACTCCTTATCTGATGACATTAATTATATGAGACGTGTGGTGAACCAATGAATTTGGTTAGAGCGCCTGCAACAGCTAATGACGGTGAGGGAATTTGAGACAAAACTGGCCCAGTATGAATGGCCTGTAGTCCAATAATTGTATGATTTGACCCCACACAAATTTGCAACAGAAACAATTTTTATGTTAATATACTCTGAAAAATAGTCCAAAATAATATATTAAAGTCTACCAAAATCACCTAGTGGAACATGTAGAAATAAGGGGACAGCGTTTGTACAAGGGGGTAATAAATTAATTGTTCGAATTGATTAAATGATGTACCAATTTATTGGGCTATCCTAAGAGTTAAAAAGTATAGTTTGCCCATCTACATGTTATAGTTTTAGTACAATGGCTCATAACAGTTCAAGGTCATCCTGAGGGTAAAATTCATAGAATGGTAAGATTTTGATCGGACTGGTGGTAAACTGTTAAATTTGTCCCACTAGAATAAAATAAATGTAAATAGATTCTTTGTTTGAACCTTCTATATAAGAATACAGACTATGATAGTGACCTCCATAGACCATGTAGACCCCAGTCACATTTTGCGTTCCAATATGCAACGAATATTATAGAGGTGCAACCAGTATAGTTTTGGGTTCTGTACCATTAGACGACATTTGACACCATTTTTTATAACGAACGGATTTATCTGAAAATTGACCCCAGCCCTGTGACCTTGAACCTATTTGACTCATACCTATTGCACTACAACCTGCAGAAGGCAAACTTACCCTTTTTTAATCCTGGAAAGGTAACGAACACGTTTGGCATACTTTTTCGACGCTTTTGATACTTCATATGTTGGACCCCTGTATAACCTTACCCTTTGAGCCGTTAATCATACCAAAAAATACTTAGACTGGATTTGATTTCTTCAACCCAACGTTTTGAGTGGACAAATATTGATATCATATAGTTGAGCGGTTTGGACTGCAAAATGGTCGACACCCCGCCCCTCGGTACATCAAAACGCAACCACTTCTATTCGAAAGATAGTATCATAATAATTTTAAAAATGATGGTTGTGGTCAAAAACTTTGGTGGCAGGGGTGATTTTGGGTCAAAAAATCCTTTGGGGGCTAAAAACTAAGATAATCCAAGATTTTTAATTTCTAGCAAACAAATTTTAACATCATGCAATTCTCATCTCTTACATTATATATAGATTTCTGTTTTGTGGTATTCCCATATATAAATGGTAGCCATTTTAGCCCCAAAATCACCTTTTTGTCCTAAAAAAAGCATCCGTTTTATCACATGTCACCACCACGAGTATTACCGGGGGGGGGGCCTGAACCCTTATGCACGTATAATACCTAGATCAATCACCAAGGATACCATAAAAATCAGATTGTAAGATTTTTACCTTAAAAAATATAAAAAATAATAATTTCGCTTAACTTGGCAGCCCAATTTCATTTTTCGGCAATAGAAATCATCATCCCTTCGCACCAATATTTCAAACCAACCACATTTTCGTAAATCTTATATATTTATCCTTCAAATAAAGGTGGTTGTTTTTGTTGTAACGGTGGGGAGGGGTAACTCGAAAACTAGAGGACTTTTCAATGCTCGGCCGCTCCGCTAATACATATTTTTCCGACTTTAGAATATTTGTCAAGGTTTAGTGATTACGTCTAAACCTATTGGACGGCAAAACGACGCTTCTTGGCCGCCCCCCCCTGCTCCGGAACATTGCTTCTAGGGTCAGTGGTCCCTTCACCCGTGGACCCCCTGGTCCTAGGAATAACAGTCCTTGCTTAATGTTGCCATGGCTTCCCAGGGTCAATGTCTTCACCGCGTGGACCCCCTCTCTCTAGCACTAGTAAGTCCTTACTGCAATATTAGTTTTCTAGGTTTTCATAAGGTTTAACCTGCTATAGTTCCCTATCCGGACTATAGTTCCTTTTACAGCAGTGAAAGGAACCCCAATTTTTGGTTTTCCCCTCCACTACTGTATCCTTATTCACGGTATGACCAATAGTATGACTGATACAGGTATTAATAAGAGTGTGAATAAATGGTATAAACAAACAGAAGCTGTTCGTCAACCGCCTTCGTGGTCTGCGTAAGGTCCCTCCTGACCTTACTGAGAAATGAACCAGTTCGATCCTAGGGTCGAAGTATGTTTTTCTTTTAATTTGTTTTTTAAATTGCAAGGTTTCAATTTTGAGTGTTCGCGGTATGTTTTGCGGATCACTAGCCCTAGTTATGGATTGTCCACCGTACAATACTTTGTCCTGAAGACAACATTTTCAGGGTATAATAAGACTTTTTTTACCATTTTCAGTTCGGTGCTACCGATTGTACCCAGTACCTCATAGTAAAATTCAAGTAACCATGTGCATGAATTTTACTTAACGCCTAATGCCATTGAATCTCACAATGTCCAGCTGGTGTGCTATTGGGAAAGATGTGTTTATGATTTTGTACATAAATGTGTTTTTGTAAGATTGAGTGATTAAGGAAAGTGGACCCCACACACATCCCCACATGCGCCGCACAACACCCACACATGCACCCACCACATGCACACACACCGACAAGAGGTACTTGTGGAATACCCCCCAAAGTTGTGTGTTTTTGTGGATACAATCGTCACATACATCATTGTGGGGGGTATTTTGTAGTATATTCAATAACTGTGGATTATTTTTGTTATAAGTTTTTACACCCTCACAGCAGTATACAAAATCCATGTGTGATGCTGTGGGTGTCCATATCTTAGACATATACCTACCCCCCCTAGAAGCCAAAAAACAGCATTTGGCAGATATTCCGTGTGGGCGTACTCCCTAATGACAAAAACGCCCATAATGTAGACTTGTCCTATAGTTATCCCACAATGTACCTATTTGTCAGACACACCCCCCACACGCAACACAACACCCATACACACTAAACTAACACACACATCACACACGCACACCCACACACAGCACACACACATGCAAACACAACACAATATAAACACATTCAATTAATTAATCACACAAATAGAAAAAAGAAGGAAAAAAGGAAACGCCATGCTCGAGCATTCGCATATGAATTCAAACATTGATACAATGAACCAAGGTGAGTGGGTTAATTAGATTAAAAATGTCACAGGTTGTGAGTCCTTTTTAATCAATTGGAACTTATATGGAAATGGGTTTGCATGCTTGAAAATTTGGTCTAATATCTCTACTACTAAACCACTCATTGTAATTGTGAATACCCCACGTACACTAAACTCATTTATGTAGCAAATAATTATTATGAATATTTATTCCTTAATCTATCATACTAGTTGGCTTAAACGCGCTTTAGACACTAAGGTTATTTTTACTGAGTAAAGTTTGCATAATATTATATGCTATTTAAGAAATTTCAAATTATATAAATATTTTTTTTATTTTTTTGTAAAGGGAGGTACAAATCACTGAAGCCTGAATCATGCAATAGGAAGTTCCTCTTGAGGTATTTTCACACACATTAGTGATTTCTCCCAATTTCTGGGACTTCATCTTTATAATTTCTTTCACACTCCAGTTTCCATGTTCTGTATTTATTTCTTTGTATTTAAGTGGTAGTTTATTCTCAGGCCTAAATTGGTTGCCTGCCTACTCCTCCATGGTTTGTTTTTGTGGTTTGATGTCATTTTGATGTATATTTTTTTTTTATGGAACTAATAAATTGGAATTGGAAATTGGAATATTAGTAAGTAAAAATAAAATAGATACGCCTATTGGTTTCTATGCCAATTCTTGGCACGCCGTATGTGTGTAGCCTATAATTTAAATATACGTTATAGTTAACCTATACGAAAACTGCATACACTAAACTGTGTGTGCCATTGACTATGTGGTAATAACACCACTTGTACACGCAAAGGTCGTTATAAGTACACACTAATCTTAAGTGTAAATGTTTAAAGACAAATAACCTATATTTGCAGATTCTGGTCTTAATGATTTAAGTTTCCGGATGTTTATAATGGCGTTTCCTATAATCTTTAATTCCTGTGTCCTCAATATGTAATATTAATTATTTTGTGTTTTATCTTTCATACTATTGTGGTAGCAGTATCAGCTAGAGTAATTACATTTTCTTCACATTTATGGAGTCAGTAAAATACAGAGGCAGATTCATATGTTTTTGAAGACGAACAAGATGTAGGCCTATTGCAGAGAAAGGCCTACATCATCAGTTTCAACTTTCTCGAAGCTAAAATATTAACTATGGATGCCAATTTGCTTCCACAATACTTTATTACCCCCTAACCCATTCCCAACACATAAATATTTCAATAATTTTGACCCCATTTCCTTTGACAAAAAATCAAAAATTGTGAAGACAAACGATGCGAGAAAAACCGTTTTCCCCTAACAAAACCTTACCGTTTAAGTTGATGTGATACATTTAATTAATTCAATATATAAATAATCAAATAAATTAACAAAAGAGTAAATACAAACATAAACAAAATTAAACAGGTAGTGTGCCAATTTAGCATTTTCGTATATACTCTGGAATTTCTGGACACGGATGTATTATAAATTTTAAACATTTTCTCTGAAGTCATCGACTATATGTGGCAGTAACATACTTGTTCATCGTGAGATATATGGGCACTATCCTATATGTTAATATGCTAAAACAAATAGGTTTTAAATTTATGATTATTTATTATGGTTGTTTATTATTATTATTATTAAAATTATTATAATTATAATTTTTATTATTATTATTATTATTATTAGCCTGTGTAGCAGGTAAGGGGAAATTGGCTATTGTTATGCACTAATTAAGACTATACCTTTTCTGAATCCTTATGGTTATACACATAATGTGGTACACTTTGCAACATGATTGGGTCAATTTAAAATGTTTGACCCCTGTACAAACTATGTCTTGGCCCCTCTCCTTAAGCCATCATTTGCAGCACTTGAGAATCGCGTTTCAGGGGTTCCTGTCAGGCTGTCAACATATTTAATCACTCAAACCATTTGTACTTGAGATGTGTTACAAATGTCTGCTAGCTTCCAGGGTATATGTAGTTGTAGAATAGTAGTAGTATGTAGTAGTAGTATGTAGTTGTATTATGTAGTAGTAATATGTAGTAGTATGTAGAAATAGTAGTATCAAGTAGTAGTAGTATGTAGTAGTAGTATGTAGTTGTAGTATGTGGTAGTAGTAGCAGTAGTAGTAGTATAAGCTTATGGGTTAGGGGAAATTCGCCTTTCTTATGCACTAATTAATACGTTAGAGGGAAATTTCGTTTCCACTTAACGTTATCTTTGTTTGCGCTTTATTCCGTCAAAGGATATGAATATTAATTCATGCAAATTAAAAATAATCCACTAGACTAACAAAGGATATGAATATTAATTCATTAATTCATTATAGCCTAATGAATAATTCCAATTTCCCCTGAGTGTCATTCTAAGGTAATTATTATTATTAATAATATTATTATAATAGTTCCAAATATTTTACCTTTTGACTTATTTGGATATAACTGACCCCATATGTAACCGCAACAGTTTGAGGTCAAAGGTCATGCAGGGGTAATTTGAACTTATTGCAACAAAATAATCTACATATTCATAATTTGTCACTCTACTCATATACTGTGTACACAATGATTACTGAGCAAGGGCACACATGTGACTCCGACATGTAAAATGTCACCTGGGGTAATTTTCATCACTGTAGGTCTATAAATCAATGGATTTTAAAGAAAATTGGAAGGAGTGGAGCTTTGGAACTTCCTTCACACATGTGAGGTCAAAGGGGATCTTCGGGTCGTGTGGGTTAGGCGGGGACATAATTAAGCACTACTCCAATCAGAGTGCTGCTTCAATTATGAGCAACCAGTGGTGGAGATTTCTGCGTTCTTTCATTGTTCGGGGAATGCTCTATTCACGAATGGATAGAACATCCTCCTGAAAATGAAATCATGTAGGAAATTCCACCACTGAAAAGTATGTATTACAAGCCTTTTAGGTCACCAAGTGTATTTAAAAATTTAATGTCACAATTTACATAGGGGGGATTTCATGGAAAGAAATAGAGAAAACAAAAAAACCTATCAATTTTATGCTTATGTGTCATTCATATGTTGTACTCGGTTATTATTTTAGGGCTACAAATCCTATGCATTTTAGTGTTTATCAAGAGTAGGTTCATTTCTCACTAGAATTCTTTAACATTCTTCGGACTCGGACACACATTCCTAAGGAACGAGTGTACCTATGACATGACACTAATTCCTAAGCACTACTTTCTTAGGAATTGTAGTCCACGCAAGACATGGAGGCTAATCCCTAAGGAAATATAGTCCACCTCTGACAGGGCATTAATTCCTAAGAAATGAGAGTCCACCCAAAGACAAACCTGCACAATAATCCCCAAGGACTTATAGTCCACGTCGGAATCGGACACCGATCCCTAAGGAGCTGCAGTCCACTCTGGCAGGGCATTAATTCCTAAGGACTAATAGTCTGCCTACCTTCAGACATGGACAATAATTCCTAAGGTCTATAGTCCAGGTCGGAATTGGACCCTAATCCCTAAGGAGCGATAGTTCACCCCTGACAGGTCATTAATCCCTAGAGACTAATAGTCCCTACTTTCGGAAATGGACACTAATTCCTAAGGACTGGTAGTCCATGTCGGACTTGGATATTTATTCCTAAGGCCTGATAGTCCTCTTCGGACTTTCATTCCTACTTGTAGGACTAACATTCCTATAAATCATAGTCCGGGGGACTATAGTTCCTAGCTTTTCACATCCCCCGGACTATTAAAACCAGAACTTAGTGTCTCCGGACTATGGCTACAGGGGACAATATCTCCTGCCACACCGGGTTTTGTCTTTCCCTTTGACAGGAAATTTGTTAAACAGCTAGTTATTTGGTCTACGCCCCACAGTCTATATTATTAACTAAAATGTCTCATCTTTCCTAACCAGGATTCGTTTAAAAGTGAATGGAAATCTATTGTATCTACATTTGTAATGACATTGGGTGAAATCAACAAAAGTGATTTGCTGGACACGAACAACGATCTTCATCCATTTGATGTTGTAGCGAACATTTTGGTGGTCATCTTCCTCTTCCTAATGCCTATGGTTCTCATCAACTTGACGGTATGTTCATACAAGATATTGCTATTAGGAATTCAAATAGGAAAAATAGGACTCACTCCATGTAGTGGGTCGCAAAGATGAGATAGGATCAACCACCGCTTTTTTCTCTTGTCTTTTTATTCTTACCTTTTTACATCTTTCAATTAACTCGGTATAACATTGTCAACTAAATATTAAACATTTAAGACAAGTTCCATCATGTGAATACATTTTTGTCTGCTTAATTTGCTTGATTCTGATTCTAAGGGTTCCCGGTCGAATCCCGGTAGAAAGAGTGACTTGCTGGGTTATTAACAGCTATGAATTTAATTGGTAAAGATCAACAGATATCAGGATTATGCTCTCTTCATTTGCAATTCGATAAACGAACCATGTAAACAACCTCGTCCTTTAGAAGGGACGTAAAGCTGTTGGTCACTTGTAGAGATTAATTATGTAAATATAAATGATGTCAATCGCACAAAGTTTGGGAAGTGTAGGGTGTTAACTCCTGGTTCATTATGGACACCAATGAAAATAAGCTTCATGTAGATACTTTCGTAAGTTGTACAGGACAATAGTCCAAATAATCAAATTTTAAAAATGCTTATATCAAGAACTCAACATTGAAAAAGACTAGTAAATGTATTAATTAAAATGATTTTAAAAATACCACTGCGAAGCGAAAATATATTTGAAATTTTAATGAGAATTCTTAACTCCAATCTTAGACGATTTCTTTATCCGCGGTGACCTATGAATAAACCCAAGCCGGAAAGGTATCATTAGACTGCCCATTTTGGTGGACCCAAGGCTGTTCATTATTAAACTAAACTGCAGTGATCGAGATTTTTTGTGTTTACTTAAGAATTTATCTACGTCGTGATCGTCTTTTCTGCTGAGTATGTTCAATCAGAAGAGGCAGTGCGAGAGAGAGAGAGAGAGGGAAAATGAGAGAAAGAGAGGAGAGAGACGGAGACAGTATGGTGATAGGAGCATGGAGAGAAAGAAAGGGGGAGAGAAAGGGGGAGAGAGAGACCGTTAGCTAACCACTAAGAAATGACCACTGAGTGATCGACAAGGCCTGGGGATTACAAAATTCTATTTCTCTATTAACATTTTCAGATCGGTATATCAGTGGGTGACATCGAGCAGATATTGGATACATCATATTTGAAGCGCTTTAGCTTACAGGTAAGTGGCCCCACATGGGTGTCCACAATTGTTATTTGTTTTTCTACTGAGTAGAAACTTATAAAGATAGCCATATAACTTGTTATTTGTATAAAAAATACCTATACCATTGGTATGGGACCCACAAAATATTATATATACATGTCATATTGGGTTATACTAGTGGGGAGCCCGCGCTGTGCGCGGGCCCCCGCTAGCAGAGTATACCGCTAGATGACCCCTAGATGACCTTTGACCCCAAGATGACCCCTCGAAAACCTGACCACTAAACTCGTACTGCGAAACTCTACCACCATACCAAAATTCATATCCATACGTCAAAGCACGGCCAAGTTACCAATAATGACCCCTGGATGACCTTTGACCCCAAAATGACCCCTCGAAAACGTGACCACAAACCTCGTACGTCGAAGCTCTACCACCATACCAAAATTCATATCCGTATGTTAAAGGAGAACCCGTACAACGAATAATATTAAACAATATACACTATAAAATAATTATTGACCACATATCGAGTGGTTTCATAGAAAAACGGAATTATACAACCCTAACAATGAATTAAAACCAACTAGTCTGACCATGTGCTATTTAAAAATCGCGCGAGTGTAGGTCATACATGCCATTTATATACACTATAAAATAATTATTGACCACATATCGAGTGGTTTCATAGAAAAACGGAATTATACAACCCTAACAATGAATTAAAACCAACTAGTCTGACCATGTGCTATTTAAAAATCGCGCGAGTGTAGGTCATACATGCCATAGGAAATACACATTATGAAAGCATCATGTGCGAAGATGTATGACATTACTGTGCCGTCCGTATCGCATAACACAAATACATATCCCATATACAGTAGCGCGAATTTCAAATAGCGCATGGTGAGGCAAAATGCTTTTAATTCGTTTTATGGTTAGTATAATTCCGTTTTCCCATGAAACCACTCCATATGTGTTCAATAATTGTTTTTATAGCGTATATTGTGTAAGTTATTCTTGATACATGTTTTCCGTTAAAGGACGGCGAAACGCATAGCCGGACAAACAAACAAACAAACAAACAAAAACTGACAAAGTTGGTTTTTTTAGTAATATAGATAAGATTCGCATATTTGTCCGAGGCAGGAGTACATAAAACCTCTAGAAAATTTTTTTTTTTTTTTTTTTTCTATTTCTCTATTAACATTTTCAGATCGGTATATCAGTGGGTGACATCGAGCAGATATTGGATACATCATATTTGAAGCGCTTTAGCTTACAGGTAAGTGGCCCCACATGGGTGTCCACAATTGTTGTTTTTCTACTGAGTAGAAACTTATAAAGATAGCCATATAACTTGTTATTTGTATAAAAAATACCTATAAACCATTGTATGGACACAATATTATATTTGGAATATTTGTGTTATCCTAGTTGTGGATCCCGCGTCTGTGCGGCGGCCCCCGCGAGCAAGTATACCCCTAGATGACCCCTAGATGACCTTTGACCCCAAGATGACCCCTCGAAAACCTGACCACTAAACTCGTACTGCGAAACTCTACCACCATACCAAAATTCATATCCATACGTCAAAGCACGGCCAAGTTACCAATAATGACCCCTGGATGACCTTTGACCCCAAAATGACCCCTCGAAAACGTGACCACAAACCTCGTACGTCGAAGCTCTACCACCATACCAAAATTCATATCCGTATGTTAAAGGAGAACCCGTACAACGAATAATATTAAACAATATACACTATAAAATAATTATTGACCACATATCGAGTGGTTTCCTAGAAAAACGGAATTATACAACCCTAACAATGAATTAAAACCAACTAGTCTGACCATGTGCTATTTAAAAATCGCGCGAGTGTACAACGTGTTATGCGATACGAACGGCACGTTTAGGTCATACATGCCATAGGAAATACACATTATGAAAGCATCATGTGTGAAGATGTATGACATTACTGTGCCGTCCGTATCGCATAACACAAATACATATCCCATATACAGTAGCGCGAATTTCAAATAGCGCATGGTGAGACAAAATGCTTTTAATTCGTTTTATGGTTAGTATAATTCCGTTTTCCCATGAAACCACTCCATATGTGTTCAATAATTGTTTTTATAGCGTATATTGTGTAAGTTATTCTTGATACATGTTTCCTTTAAAGGACGGCGAAACGCATAGCCGGACAAACAAACAAACAAACAAATATATTAAATATATCATAGAAAAATAAATGTAATATAGATAATATTCGCATATTTTTGTCCGAGGCAGGAGTACATAAAACCTCTAGAAAATAGGTTAAAAATTCTGCAATTTGAGGACAAAAGACTGCAGTTATAGCAGAACACTCAATTCCTAGACAAGCCTGCATATAGGTTTTATGCATACGCGATGTGTTTTCCTCTCTGTGAAATATCGTTGAAATAGTAGGAATATTTTATGTCATGTGATGTAGTATGCACCAATCAAATAACAGCAATATGTTTTCGAGTTATCTTCTATATTTTAACACAAAATACGATAGGCATGTTATTGCGTCGATCAATTGTACTTGTAGTAATCTCACATGCACGTTGCATTCAAATAGAGTGGACACGGTGATATTATTTTATGTTGTAGGTTGATATTATTCTTCGCACCGAGAAAGGTTTCCCCCGATGGCTTCAACGGAAGTTGTGGTTTCCTAGAGCAGAATATTGGCCTAACAGAGGGAAAGCATCGGCTTGGCAGAAGGTTAGTGTATTACGTAAGCTTAGATAGTTTAAGAGCATGAAGGGCTTACCCTGCATTTTGCGAAACGAAGTAGTTTTTTCGTTATGCATGAGGCCCTTAAAAGAGTATACAGTGGCTTGTAAAGAGTAATATCGGTATTTTTCATTTTGGCTTTATCATGTTTATACTTCTTGTCAAAATTACCTGAACATTTGTCAGAAATTTATCCTAAACACTAATTTTGTGTGCACGGGGTGCTTTTGACAAAATTCGAGGTAACGGTCGCGCAGAGGTCATCTGGGGCCAATCTTTGAAAATCATTCTTTTGCTTGGGTAACCAAGAGATTAGTATTATACTCCACACCATGCTGCATTTAACACTTAAAGAGACATGAGGAGATTTCCAGAAAGAAGCGCCCTAAATTTTTCTCGAACCCGGGTTTTTTGCATATTTGGAATGCTTTCCAATGTATTAGATCACACCTGAAGTGAATAAGCCGAATACGCCGTCTTTATGTAACAATATGATGATTTAGTACTTTCTGTCATGCACGACAGAAAGTCAAAGCACGGTGTTCTATGGGGACAGTTACGATAGTCAGGCAAGTTCAAAACAAGGTTTGCTGTTTTCTTTTGTACTTGTTTGTCCAATAAACCTTCGAAACTTTCTTGGTAGGTGGTCTACAATCGATCCTGTGCAATTTGAGAGAAATTCGTATCCAAAAATCTTCCCTCATGTCCTTTAAGTCCCGAGCTAAAAAAAAAAACTTCCGTAGTGGCCCAGGGGGTGGGGGGGGTTTCCTAGGAGGGACCCAACCCAGATAACCACTATTTCCCATGGGAGTTTGATCATGACACTAACACAAGTAAATGGGGGTCACATAAGAACCACATACCCACAATAAAAATGAAAAACCGAACTTTGACCTATGACCTATGGCCAATTGAAATTGTCACTCTCCGAAAAAGAGTGGGTCGCACATTTCCATCCTCAGCTACTCCAATATAAGGTTTTGAAACAAAAATAATTCATTATATCTACTCTAGAATAACCAATTAAAATAATTATTGCAAATATCGCCAAATTTACACCATCTTGTATTTTTCTCAGAAACTTCAAATTCACCTTGATCTTTCCCATAGACTTATACAGTTAAGAGCACGGTCATGACAAAATTAAAATTGATGCTATCAGCATATAAAAGGTTATTTGATTTAAGTATTATTAATTATTAATTAATTGCCTCCTAAGGTATATATCTAAGCAAATAAATCCCAAGATTTTTTAATTAGTAAAATACCTTGATTTTTCACTTCCGTTAGTGTCCAAGGGGGGGGGGGGAGTCCTAGGGACCCAACCTAATCATTCTAATGAAGCCGTGGGCGGATTTAAATTTTTTTTGTATCAGGAGATGCGTATTCATAAATTCAACAATTAGCAAAACCACTCCCTTGAAAAATTTGATTGCGTAACCGAGAAATCGCAAAAAACAAAAACAAAAACAAAAAACAAATGTTGGGTACTATGGAACCCCTCCCCCTTGGGCACTTAAGTGTTAAGTAAATGACTTCGTCCATCAATTTTATAAAGCTAAGAACATTGCAAGTTCGTGAAAAGAGAAAATGTGGTTTCCTTATCTCAATCTAAATATTTAACCTGGAAAATCAATATGTTGTATCCACTGAAATTGATTACTTCGAATGAAATATTACATAGTTATCGATCTCGTTATGAATGCTTCTTTAGGTCAAATATCTTTTAGGAGATTCCAATACCAGATTTCTTCGAAAGTCACAGGAGGAATCTAGTAGAGCAATCTCAGTCCAAGACGTCATGGTTGAAGTGAACCGTCATGAGGCAATGTGAGTACTTCGATATACCCTTTGAAGGTGTGTGTTCCGATTTTATCATGTAGTATTTATACTCAGAACACAAACCTGACCATAAAATATACCAACCACAAACATCCTTTTCTGACACATTGCAGTGTTCCATAGACTTTAACGGTAATAATGATAAGGTTAACCACAAAAAGGGTCGTTTCCCCTTTTATTTCTGGAATGAATTGATTAGGGGTAAATGGGAAAAGTAGACTAGTACCTCCTAGTAGTAGACTAGTAGTAGGAGTACCCCCTACTGCTAGCTCCGGTTAAATCGGGTGCCCGATCCTGACAATCGGAATACGCACCTTTAACCTTTCTCAAAGAGTATAATTATTATGATTTATTAAACAAATGGGGATATCCTAGTAAGTGTCAACGGGAAAGAAACGGCGGAGCAACAATCAGTTAAATTAATTATTTTTTTTATTCAAATGATACTGACCTCTTGTTTGATCCTATATAATACTACCATATACCATTTAATTTAATAAATCTTCAACAGGTTATCCACTGTTATTACGATGCTGGGACAGCAGGGCAACCTACTACATCGTATTGCCGAGAAACATGACATCAAGGCTGTAATGGATGATCCGTTTATCTTAACTTCCAGTCGACCCCGAGAAAGACTAACCTCGAAATAGGATTCTACAAATTATATAATCCTGGGATATACGTTACAAGGTGCAACAATACTTCATTTGCTATAGCTGCCACATGTCAAATTTGGGGTTGATTATGTGTTTAATCTTCATCATTATACAAATAACAAAAGGCAGCTATGTAATGCTGACTAGCTGCAGATTTTATATTTAAAACATTAAAGGCTCAGTCCCAACAACACAGCCGAGTTTTAGCTAGAAAACCACTTCCAGACTCCTCAATATGGTGCCGTATTTGCCATTTTTTCGGAATCGTGAGCCGTTTTTCTCTTTTCCATTTTATTTTTATTCTTTATTTTTATTGGAGGTTTGGGACTGGCCTCACAGTCTTCCTGCAGTCTTACCGGCTTTTGCTAGAAAGCCCTTCTAGACTGCTCAAGCTGGTGCAATTGGCCATTTTTCGAAACGAATTTTTATTTTTCATGTGTATTTTTGGCAAGTCCGGGACTGACCTTACAGTCTAATGTCAGTCTTGCGTGGTCGGGAGCATGTGGCGAATTTGAAAACCCCGCCACGATTTTTTCTGGCAGCTAAAAAAAATCGTGGCGGTTTTTGAATCGGGAAAGTCGGCATTAAACTACATATTGGTTTGGAGCGGGTAACCGATAGTTTCGAGTGCATCAGAAGTGGTTGTGTGCAGTTTGGAAGTGGGTAGTAGAGCTACCATTGTGTTAGTATGCCACACAGTTGCAAAATTATAATTAGGTGTTATAACCTCAAGGCTCCAGTTGAGTAAAATGACGCAAACACATACAATACCTGTCCCTTCCTCGTCAATATCCAATCGGTTTACATTAGATATAGGTTTAGTTGGCCCTTATTTCTTATGAAAATACGTTAAATTGAATAGAAATCGAGTTAAGCAACATAGTTACACGGATTTTGGTTCTGTACATAGGTTCTAGGCCAAAGCTTGCCCCAGCACCTCTTCTTCATGACTTTGTTCGTCTTCCTTCATTTTCGAAATAAATGAATTAAAAATACGGTCAAGTATTGAACAGGCACACTGTATAGAAGCTCAAGATTTATTATTTGTATCGGAGGATACTATTTTGTGGCTTGCTTCATGAAAAAATATTTCAATCCTTAATCGAGGATGTCATAACACCTGGAATCTGTTTTAATGTGTGACAATATAACACGGTCACTGCACTCAAATGAAAAGGATCTAAGTTTTTCCTTTTCCTCCACAATACCGCACCGATTGTTGAATCTTTAGCTCCATGGTTTCTACTGTCTATGCCTCTCCATTAGTCCGCGTGAGTATTGGGGAACGAAAATTTAGGTGACATTTTTATTCATTTTCAACAAAAATTGTAACATCTTTTTATGAGTGAACAGAGGTTTATAGTATTTTATTATTAATTTATTATTATTTCTTAATGAATTTACACTATGTTTTTGCCCAAGTGCCAAATGTTAAACTAAACATATTTTCACTGCTGTATCCACCTATGTCGATCAATTCCATACGCCCGGATACGTAGTCCTTTGGATGTCCTATGTATTGGTGGACCTCTTTGACCTTGGTGCACCTCGATTACCATATTTGAGTGTTAATTTTAAAAAAAGTAAAAATAAAAATGTGCTAAAAGACCGATTTTAAAATATGTAGTTTTTTAAACACATGGTTGATTGTACTGAAATGGTGTGGTGAATTTTTCTTTGTGCCAAAATAGAAATTGTCTAAATAGTTTGGCACAAAAATAATGCTTAAGGTCGGGATAGTACACTTCTTTGGGACATGATAGGCTGACACACATTCTCAGTAAGGCCAAAAAATACTTTGTCTCAACTTCCTGCGCCCATGCGATGTTTTGTGTTGTTTTTTACATAATATAATAGATAATAATAACAGATATTTATATAAGCGCCTTAGCCTTAAGATGACTCAAGCGCTTTACATGGTCCTTAACAGTTACAACATCTTACTAAATCTTAAGTACAAATCTTGAAGCTACAATTCTTTTTAAAACTATTACAACTATATACAAGATGTAATTACAATTTTGGAAAAGATATTTTTCAATTTGTGGCTTTGGAAATGTTTAGGTTTGGAGACATACGCAAATTGTTTTGCAGTACCTTAGCCTACAAATGGTGGCTGATGGCCGAGAAAGCTTTGTCCACCGTTAGATGTATATTTCTTTTTTGACACGAGAATATTGCTGTCCAAGCATGGGGATCGATACTCAGAGATTTTCTGAACCCGAAGTGCATCACAAATTTGGAACCATCAGGTAACCTACAACCGTCCACCAATCAGTCTCTACTACACGATTTTCGTAGTGTTTGCAGTCGGTGTTGTGCGTACGGGTGGAAAGGCTGTGACTTAACGCAATAACCCGCGCCGCGCGCAAGTGGCTGTAAGCCTGCTAAAACTACACGGGGATCCGTTCGCTCATTCAGGGGTCCCCGGTAAGGGTATTTAGCCGGCTGACGATGTTTTCAAGTTGTAGACTTATGAACCCATCTTTTCACATTCACAATGCGGGACAATGGAAATATAGTGAGTGTTCAGACAATCTACAGATGTTGAATCTTTAAAAAGGAATGTTATTATGGAAAAACAGAACCCCATTTTTGGAAACAATAAGTTTGTGACGTCACGCCTTGATTGTTTCTTTTATTTTGCTAAATAGTTAATTCCTCCATCCCCATGATAGAAATTCATATTAAAAAAAAAAAACAACCGATTATCCTCATCGTACGTCGTTTTTGATCAGTAGGAAAATGTCAATTTTGTACTGTTGAGACTATAAACGGTGTCTTGGAAAAATATAGCACTTGGCAGATGGTCATGTACAACCTTGATTGAACAAGTCGATTTAGATATATCGGTCGCCCCCGAAGAGCAAACTGATATCTATACCTGACACGGACCTGGTACCTGACACGTCACACCAACCTCTTCCATCTCGTTACCGTTTATACTACAATACGGCAAAGCAGCAAGCATGCTGTACTCTTTGTCACAGCGTCATCGTCAAGAAGATTGAGACTAATACATGTGTTCTGTACAGGAGGTAGGACACGATCTGCACGATTTGGGCATTGGGGATTTCCAACGGTAATTTTGAACTGCTACACATGCATTTACTATGCCGTCCTCGGTTCCAGTGACATTAAAAAATCCTCTCTAAACTTTGTTCAAAGATCTTAGTAATATCCTGATAAATTAAAAAGAAAAAAACTCTGAAGATTCACATCAAGCCATGCTTCTGTTAACTTACCTGTGCATAACTCAAACTCAGAACTTCCCGGCAAAGTATCTCTTATCAATCAAACATAATACCCTGGAACATACGCGCCATGGCAACAGAGCTATGCGCTCTGTACCAATGCGCAGCCGATACAGTCTAATATCAAAACAGAGCCCTATATAATTATTATAGGCACCCCAACCATTGCACTCCTGGTTTAGTACGGCGACAGAGTTTTGAATCTGTCTATAACCATTTGTTACGAATGTGCTTGGTGAGTTTGAATGATATAGCGATACAAATTTTTGTTATGTATATTTTGTCTTTTGTATATGTTATATATACCAGAGAAGCGGCATTGTGTTACGAGACTCGGCATCAAGGCTTGAAATGAAATGTGCTTTTGAACATTATAAAGGGTCTACTCTCTAAATCCGGGAAAAAAATATAATGCTGTATTATTAATAATAAAAACCAGTTTTTCTATAGCGATTTATCGCCGTAAACGTCATAATCCTTGCGCTTCATCTAGGTGGCGTCTGGCCAAGCGCACACCCCTATCTGCACTTAGATTGTAACATTTTCCATAACAGCTCCCCATATTTCGCTTGGGTCATTGAGGCATTCAGATTAAGTATTTTGCTTAGGGACACAAACGCGTTGACTGCAGCGGGGCTCGAACTCACGATTTACAATGGTCTTAGGATCCTGAATTCTGCACTTTATCTGTTACGCCACACGTTACGCTAGTCAGGAGTGTAAAACTAAGTTATTAGACTGTTTCTATTTAAAAATGGGGTCAAATTTAAATCATTGAATAAATCCATAATAAAAATGTGCAAAAACTGGATATTTATTTTTCCATTTGTTAGCATTCTTTTGACCTTTCTTAATTTGTCAGTGCAGTTTGAAAATCACAATCCAGCAGCCTAGGTCAAGAGTTTAAATATGAGAACCCAAAAATGTCAGGAGTGTAACAATAGCTAACATTGTCTTCCACCTAAAATTTAGTGAAATAAACTACGTATACAGCAATAAAGCTGGAGTAGAATCATTCAACATCGATTCATCATTATGCGTAGGTAACTATTCAAACAATACACTAATTCCCCACAATATAATATATTTAAAAGATATTTAAAAAGTTGATATAATTTCGTTGGTTTCTGACTAACAACATAGCTGACAATATAGTTGTTTGGAAACCATTATTTTGAAAACAATTATATAAATATTGTAAACATTATGAGTTCATTTATTTTACCTTTCTGGTGTACACTTTGTAGCTTGGAAATGCTGTTTTGTCTATGCAGGAATTGGTACACTCCTGACATAATGTTAAATTGTTCATTATTAAATGCACAGATTTGTATTACTGTTGATGTTTGTCATACCTGACTGGTACAACATAAAATCAGTGTAATAAGTGTAATATTCTTGCCACCATTTTTAAAGTAAAATTCATGGAAGCAGGCACAAAAAAATGTGTATTGTGATTGTTAAATACAGTAGTTATGTTTTCATATCATGTCATACGTCACAAATCACAATATTTATGAATACATTTCTATAATAAGTGGTTATTGGACATGGAGGACCAAAAGATAAACAAGGCCAGACGTGGCAATCTAGTATCGAAAATTCTTATTCAGTGGGCGTGGTTTATCTTGTTAGCAAGAGATTTGATTGGATTAGGTCGAAGCTCCGCCCATCCATTACTGGGTAATAGATATGAATTAGTTGGTCGCAGCAATACGCGGTTGGGTTTCGAATACAGTGGCGCCGTAACCAGCCGGGGGGGGGGGGGGGGGCAGGGGGGCCGACTGCCCCCCCCCCGGACAACTACATAAAATGGGGATGGAGAAGCTAAAACACTGGGGAGAGAGAGGGGAGAATATGGGTCTACCCGGCGAGCGAAGCGACCGGCCGAAAAATGGGGGGGAAACTTCTTGAGTCGTGCCCCCCCGGAAGGTCAGGTCTGGTTACGCGCCTGGTCGAATACATGAAACGCAAGCGGCGCGTTTATGCTGCGTCGTGCATTTCGCGTGGTACGCAAATGCAATTTAAGCACGCCGTGCGGACAATCCCGACGAGTGAATTGGTTTCCTTGATTGTTGAAAACATTTGTTTTTAAGAGGGTTGCAATTATTTAAAGGAAATAAAAAAGGAATGTGTTAGAATATTTTGACAAAGACTAATTTATGCGATAAAAAGCAAAAAAAATTACACAATTTATAAATAAGAATGAGATAAAGATGAGATTGTTTTTTTTTTTTTTTTGGTTTCTGTTTTCCGGCCATGTTAGATGTGTCATAATGGATGGGCATCCACTTTTAATCGTGGTGGATACCGGCGTACACAGCGTACAAAGTGTGTGTGCGCTTGGCTGGATTCGGCGACGGTTCAATCATTGTACTACCTGGAGAAATAATAGTTTAAAATTTCAAAACAAATAAAATTGGTGATGTAATATGACCGGTATGATGTATGATTATAGCGCTTAGGAAGCGATGGGACCCCTTCTAACCTGACACCTATAGATGTTCCGATCGCCCCTTACCAACCCAGTATTGATAGTAGCTAGAGCGCCGTCGGTAGTAAATACGGAGGTCGCCGTTCGATAGGCCAAGCGACACATGGGATTTTTTTCAAACTTGTGTTACGCTGGCTATCTCCAGGGTAAGATTAATAAATAACCCAGCCTGTCTACCTGGAGAACCTAAGATAGTTAAAAATTTCATGGGAAAACTTGGTTGGCACGGCAAAACCAGTCGCTTGGTTAGGTTGGGAGACAGCCATGCATATGAATACAAGATATTGAATATCTTATAAAGTGGGTTTGTGGTTATCTTGTTAGCAAAGAAATCTGATTGGATTTAGGGCAAACTGCTTCCGCCATACATTCCGGGTAATAGATGGATGTCGTGCACAGCAATTACGCGGTATGTAGTCGAATATATGACACCCGCAACACGGCGCGTTTATACTGCTGTCGTGCATGCCGAGTTGGTACGCAAATGCCAATTTACCTAGCGTGACGATCACCGCGAGAAGACTTGGTTCCTTGGATTGAACCATTTGTTTTCAAGAGGGGTGCAATTATTTAAAAGGAATAAAAAAGAATGTTGTTAGCATATTTTGACAACTTGTCGATAAAAAGCAAAAATTGACCAATTCTATATAGAATGGATAAAAAGGAAAATTTTGTTTTGGCCATCTTAGATGTGTCATAATGGATGGGCATCCAAATTTTTTCGTGGTGGATACCTTGGATTTTTGCCGAGCCCATCCATTATGACCTGACACATCTGTGGCCAAAAACAAAAAATATCATTCGTTATTCTCTAAGTTTACCATGTCACCAGAGATGCTGACATTTTAACACCTGACTGGTCCTTCCGCCTCGTACCGGACCATCCTATAAGAGCAAGATACCCAGCAGCACAGAATGATGACAACTAGGAAGAAGTACAGCAATGGCAGCCTGGCTGAGGACCAATACAAAACAGACTATCAGAAAAAAAACTGTGAGGATGGCAAGTCGTATGGGATGAAGATAAATACACAGTTATGTCCCCGCCAACCTATTCACATCAGAGAAGCCAGAGCTGAGCTATCACCATCGAACTACCTGGTACCTGCTGAGGAGAACTTTTAGAGCACAAGCCAACATCAGGAAAAAGCTGAGTACGAAAAAGACATGATCTAGATGGAACAAGAAGCTGGATGGGAACTGAAAAATTCCGGTGGAAGTGGATCATAGAGGATTCACAAGACGTTGCACTCCGATCCTGCTTCAAGTTCTTGGCCGAACTAGGAAAGATATCAATAAGGGGGGCAATGGATTCTGTGGCGAGGAGAGCCATTAGAGCAACACCCCACCTTTGGCTGCAAGAAGAACTTTAAGCCATTTGAAAGTGGGAACCGTGATAAGTTGCCCGTTATTCCACCGGTTTATTATAGTAGGATATTTTTTATTCGGTCAGTTCCGGGTTGGTACATTTACTGCACCACTTTGTCTGCTCCCAGTCGATATCAGCGCCTTTAACGATAAAGCAAGTTAATTTACATGCACTTGATTACGTCAAAGGCGGCTGAATTAGATAGGGAGCAGGAAAAGTTGGGTGGCAGTGCACAAATGTACCAAACCCGGTCAGTTCATTAAAAGTTTTAGGGCGTGCGCGATTACAATCGTTAGAGAGGTGTATACTTCTACCCAATCAATCCAATTAGAAATAGCGATGCGCGATACAGATCAGAGTAAGGACATCATTAAAAACTGGCCCCTCCTTCTCAAGAAACAAAAATGCAAGGCAATGCACCCTGAACAACAAAACTGAACAACTTGAAAGCGTTCAACATAAGAAAAGGAAAATTATACGAATAAGTTATTATTACCCACCAAAGTTGTTTTTTGTTTTACGTCACTAAGGAATATTAGAAAATATTCGACTCGTTAAATTTCCCATGTTATTCGCCTTGCTTCAGAAATATTGCATCGACATCTGGTTCCTATCCATTTGTTAGTATAGTTAAGAGTTCGTCAATCATAACGAACGACAATATTTCCGTGGCCTAATGCTCCTCAACGTTGTGAACAAGGATCACCCGGCCGCGATGTTCATGACACATTTGCCTTGCATTCTTTATACGTTTTTGATTGATTCCAAAACAAAGGAATCGATATAGCGTGTCTCACACCCTGTCCGACAATCATTCAATTGATTCTGGTAGAAGCCTTTACATATAGACCAGTTAATCCTAGTACCTTTTTTTGTTGCCTGCGAATCAATTCCTGCGAATCGTTATGGCCCATAGTATTTTCTAACAGATATAATTGCCCAGTGTGCAACAGTCAGGCCCCTATTTCAAGATACAAGCCCTAACATGTTTACAAACATTGCTGTTAACTGGTATATTCGATACAAAACAGGTTATGTTAAACTGGGTTTAAAGCATCTATTTAAGTAAGCAAATAGAGCAATAAGGTTTTTAGTTTTGTTCCTCAACACATCCCCTCCAAATGAATTCTTACCACGACAATATGCGTTTACTGGGGGGACAGGAATAAAAAATCAGACTATAGTATAGGGACGAAGAATAATGAGACAAAACTCGCAAATAGGGTGAGGTCCTGTGACCAGTCTTATGGTTTAGCACATCTGAGATGTCCAGCGGTAAAATATTGTTTTATTTTTGATAGTCAAACTTTTTTTAGATAGCGTGTTGGATACATTCTCAATACTAGAATTTCGCGGTTCTCGGATTTCGCGATTCGTGACGGGGGCGTGTTAGGTACGTACGGAAACCTCCCCCCCCCCCCCCATTATAAGAAGTGACTGAAGTGTTAGTAACTTTGTCACCCTACCTATGGCTCCTGTTTCAATACCCCAGGGCCCCTTTGCAATCTTTACGTTGCACTTTATTGACCTCCCCAAAGTCTAAGGTCCTAAACTGCCACAATGTCCCTTCTCAAGTACACAAGATCCCTTTTCATCTGTCTCAGAACCCCTTCCACGCTGCCACAGAGCATCTTCTCAAGTAACTAAAATCTCCTCATCTAACACAGGTGCCCTTTCCCAATAAACCCAAATATGGCCACTTCCCAAATACTCATGGGTCTCCGTTCCAGACAACATCTTTTCTGAACTAACCCAGATTGCTCTTCCCAATACCCCAGGTCCACCCCCAATATACATGTTTCTCCTTCCAAAACCACCCCAGGTTCTACTTTCACGAACAACCCATTTCATGCTTACAGCACTCCAACCACTGCGTTACAATACTTCCAGTGAAGCATAATTTAGTTTGAGGGTCCCTTGTGTGGAAATGCTTGCCTCAGAAGGCTGTATTTGAGCCAAATTTGGTTCTAAAGCCTACATGTTCCTCCAAATCCATTTATAAGGCCCTAATTTAAAAGGCAAAAAAATCAGTTCCAAGTCCATAATTTCAAAAGAGGTGCAACACACATCGTGCCCCCGGTCTCTCGCACTCTGAAATTTCCATTTTCCTCAGTTGATATGAGCCAAATTTTAGTTCAAAAGCCTCCAAGTTTCTACATTTTTTTCTAATTATAAGGGCCCTATTTAATACAAAGCAAGTTTCCAGCTCTAAGTTGGGAAGTTGGCCACACAAAGGTCCCGTACCCAAAAAAGTTGGTTGCCTGATCACCCCCTCCTCTCATACTCTCATTCTCTGATTCTTACAGCCCACATTTCCAATCTACATTTACATAGTCTTCCAAATACCTAAAACAAAACTATTTGACAAACATGTCATGTTTAAGATATAATTGACTGATTTGTCTCATTTACAAAATTTTGGGATTATAATTAACTATCCACAGCATAAGCAAAAATTATTAACTTTTTATAATAGTTATAGCAAGGAAATAAACTTGTCAATTATGAAAATAAATAGTATAGGCCCGTAGCAGGGAAGCCCCATGGAGCAGAGCACTAAGTGGTCAAGGACAATAACATGATATTAATGTATGTATCACCATTATCCCATAACACAATCTTGGGGATAATGATGATCACATTTGTTATTCTGCTATATGCTTGTGTATACGGGATAATCTGACACAATGTATTATGGATATTGGATTCATGACTTGATTGTTTGCAAGCATTAAGACACAACAAATTAGGTGGGAAGTTTATGAGTTAGAATATTAATCTATTTCACTATATCCCAGACCCAATAGATGAGACCTCGACCGCATGTACCAATTGTGGATGTTCACTATTTTACCAGCTCAGTTTGGTCGGATAATTTGACACACCCAAAAATGTATTATGGTATGGATTTGTTTCATTGATTCTTCAACATTTTTAGTCCAAAAGCAAGGTGAAAACATCTTGCAAAAAAGGTAACATTCTAGTCCAATTAAAAAAAACAACAACTTATATTCTTCTTCAAGTAATACATCTAAAATGTTCTGTGTTATAAATCATCCCCAAATCCTTCAGATTCCCAAAAGTTTATATTTTATTAACCCCTCTCTCTCTACGAGCACATTATTATATGTTGTTCTCAATATGTACCCTTCCATTAGGAACATAGAATATTCCACATTGGCATCTCTCATAGTACTTCATTTCTTGAACTACTTGACTACACAATACGTCAAAATGCCACCTTTTCCGTCCACAAAAAAAAAAAAACAAAACAAGCCTTTCAGCCCTGGAGAAGACCAACACATAAAATATCCAATTTATAGCTCCAAACAACGCTTCCTCTATCCAAAACCGTTGACAGAAGATAAAATTTTTCTAACCAATGCAAAAGGCTGTACCTACCCCAATACGTGCACATTACTGTCTTCTGTCGGCACATTTTTGGATTTTTCAAAAGTGGACCAATTTTCCAGATACAGACTAACGTATGATAATGATATTTCCCAGTTTTATTATAGTAGATTCAACCATCGTGTTCACCAGAGAAAAGTTTTGGACAGCACCGATTAGTTGGGAGAGGGAGCAGAAAAGAAATACGTGGTCCGATTCACCTGTTTATGAACGAACTAAGATTAATTGGCTTTCCCGATTCACGCGTTTCATGAACGAACTAAGGCTAATCTGGATTTCATGTTTGACATATCACTTTTGTGTTCCTTTGAATCCAAAATACGCACTTCAAAGTGGTAACACATTTAATTTTCACCATTGCGACATGAATCCCAAGGAAGGAACGACGGTAGTCAGAATGTTTGAGAGTAATGTAGCCAAGGGGTGAAACGCATTCCAAAACCAGTAGTCCGTGCTGGGCGCTGACCTTTTGAATATTGCAGGAATACTTACATTGGTGCTTGTATACACACATACTTCAATCGATACAAACAATCGCCAAAATATCAGTGTTGGATGATTGGGTGCTATTGGGTGTATAAATTTTGTACCGACCAATGGCCACACAGCGAATGAAAAATGACACAATAATTCGTTCTGATGTAAATAAACGCCTCAATGAATACATCTTTTCACCTAATGCGCGCCATCGCATTAGGAGAAAAAAGAGTATCTGCGCACAATGATCCAGGTACACTATTATTAAACCTCGGCCACCTCTAACCATTCCATAATTTGTATCATGCTACGATGTGTATATGAAAGGCGGCACCCACAGTATGTGGAGAAGCGGAGGCAGCCATTGCTTCTATTGTTGGTTACTCTAGGTTTTGTAATTGTGGTCGGCAAAACATGCGAGACCGGTTGTTTGTTGTTTGTGTTATTTTAAAGATTACGTAACCGTTTTGCCTCTATATCTCTATAGAACATTTTGAATGTTAGCTATAAAGCGTATGTTGACTGAATGGCGTTTATTAAGCATATAATTGATTTTCTCTGTCATTGGACAAACCCGTTTAATAGATTTAGCGTGGTATTTTAATTTCCACACACTGCACATTGGCCACCTCATTCATGCCCATACCTTCGAAAAAGTACTAGAGGTGACAGGATGGGTTTGAATTGAATCTACTATAAAAATGCACTTTTGTACAGAAATGTACACGACAGTTGCATGGCCATATTTCGTAACCTGCTTTGCCGGGATAACGCTAATCCAATTATATATATTTTTATTTGTTAAACACAACTAGTTGACATTATTAGGCTTGATTTACCGTTCATCAACTAAAATATAAACAAATAAAAATCTTAGAGGTTTATCGTTTGCCAAAAATAATAAAAAATTACATCTTAAAATTGAAGCACAGACACACACACAGCCACCAAACACACAACAACCGAGACACACCACACAAACACACACACACACCTACACACACACAGAGCAATAACTATGTTGTCAAAATTGCATTGAATGTCAACAGAAAAAAAATTCAGAGCAGAAAAACACGTGAGTGGTTCCAAATCCATTCATTCTGCGATCAGAAAGCACGATTCTTTTATTATTACGGATTTGTTCGTTGAATACAAGTCATTTTTTGTGACTTGGAAAATAATAATCAACCTCACCCAGCCTTCGTTGTCGACTGTGTAAGCCCCTATCCTGGGACACAAGAATACACACAAAATGGGTGACTGATTTGGCAACCATCGCAACCATTGGTCCGAGATAGAGGCGGACCAACTGAGAGAAATCACACGCCGATGTAAGGTATGTGTACTTACTAATGACAGGACAGAGCGTGTTACAGGAATTTTTAAGTTTTTTGTACTATGAAATAACGGACGCATGGTACGAGCTAGCTGGCCCGTAAACTGTTTCATCAACCAACTATTGAGAGATGGTATGCAAAAAAATGATATACTCCATTGTTTCCCTAATGCGATACTGGCGTAAATAACTACTCAATTATTAAGAACATAATGAACAGATACTTCTGACAATAACGTCGGAGCTTAACTGGAATAGCCTCCTATTTTGATATATGCACAACCCCAGATGCACAAAGTCACAGCATGCGAGTATGGCGTACATTAAGTTTGAATGTGTTTGTTTTGGTCATGGTAGTTTTTGAAGATGTCTCAAAAGGCTTCTGTCTTCTTACAACATTACGAAATTTCCAATCCTTAGTCCGGTTCTTAAAACCGACTCTGGTCTCATATTATATGGATCCAAAACAACCGAACGCCATTTGCCACTAATATAGGGATCCCAATCCTCCAGGAATATCGACAAATGCAGTTGTTTCTATAAACTCTGCTTGAACCTTCTTCACGGCAGCGAATTTAACAACAAAAACCACTTCAATTGTTGATTTATACGAGTGAATGAGAAAAGTATATGACGTGGGTCTGATTCCATCTTCAGGATGTAAATTTGGTGGAACAAATAACATCGACTGAAAACTAAGATTTTTTCTACAAGGTATTTTCCTCCCTAATCCTCGGGTGGGTATGAATCAGGAAATTCAAACTTTAACTTATCTTGATAGAGGTTTCAATTTTATTAAAACTTTTTGAGGACCTATCATTGAATATGATATTGTTTTTAATGCGTTATTTAATTCAGAAAATTCCCTCCATACAAATACATAAGTATCTCACGAAGACCCAACAACAATAATTACAATAACACAAGTATACAGAAACCAGGTACATACTCTTATAGCACCTACGTGTTTATATACATACAAACTGACAAATAAAGGAGGTGACCGAGCGGTCCCCTAAGGCGCTGAACCGTCCGCAGGGTATGATTGATCCAAGCGCCTTGATTCGAGCCCCGCGAGAGTCGGAATCTTGGTCATACTCAAAATAATAGTTCCTGACGTTGGGAAATTGCAAAGTAGTCATGCAGCTTAATGTAGGGGAAGGAATTTTCCCTTTCCCACTCATTATATAGAATGTGCAGGTATATAAATGTATGTTGAATATGAATTTCTCCTCGTTCCCACTCATTATATAGAATGGGCAGATATGCATGGGTGCCGGCGCCTCATGGTTCGAAGAGTCATGTAAAGCTGTTGGTCCCGTGTGTCAGTGGAACCAATCCTGAGCACATAAAAATTTGCAGACCTCATCGAAAAAAGTAGGATCATCCCTTGTCCGTTACCTGCACTCATCACTCCATGCACCAGATTCCTCTACTGTGATGCGAGAACTCGCTTCTGTAGGTAGAATTTGATCCAGATCCAGAAATAGACAGTACCTCTTTGTGGGCCGTATAGCTTAGACTTACAAAAATAGATTATAGGCGAATCATTGGATGAGATGTGGTTTAGAATCAAAACTAAAAGCCGTATTACCACAGCTGAAATGCTCACTTTGTTCAAAGAATCAGATGCTTTAACCATTGTACATGAGCTTTTTGTATCGAATATATAAAGGCTTCATACCAGATTCAATTGAATAGATTATCTTAAATCTGAGACCACGCTATCGTTCCGTTCGTTTGCTGTCAACAAAGAACGGATAGAGTGTTATTAACATCAGCTGGTGAATGGAGGATTAGGCAACGTAAATATTGTACTCTGTTATGACTGACCAAAACTCAAAACAAAAGTACTTTAGATTAAAGGATTGGAACCAGCTGTCAAATACTATTTCTCCCGCTATTTCTGCAACAAGACTAATAAATGTAAACGTCTCAGATTTTCCAATATTCGATCCTTATGACGTAAAAGAACTTTGGTGAGTAATAATATACGATTCGTATCATTTTTCTTATGTTGATGCTTCACAGTTTGTTCAAGTTTGGTGTTTGGAATTATTCAGTGCATTTGCCTTGTAACTTTTGCTGTCGTGAGAACGGACATTTATTTAATTCTTCCCTTAAACAACACCGGAAGTGCAAACCCCATTATGCAGTTAAAGTGGTTAACATCCTGATACTGAAAAGTTGTATAAATCAAAAGTAATACTACCTCTTTTTATAGTAAGATTTTTTATTCCTGTCAGTTCATTAAAGTTTTTTGGGCGTGGTCGACTATTCCATTCGTTCTGAGAGTTGTATGCTTTAACCAATATACATAGAACTTTGATGTCACGATTCCGATCAGATTAACATCATGTAATTTATACGTCCCGTGCGATATGTTATAATAGGTCATGTCGATCTTCAAGTACACATCTGTATATTAACAATAAAGAAGCCACAGAGAGACAGACTCGGTATTTGTGATTATTTGCATATTTTTAATGCTAATTTTGTGATTAGAATTATGAATTAAAATACTTATATGTTTATCTAACAAAGAACAGGTTAACTTTTGGACTAAAAGAATGGTACCGTGTGATGTGTGCAATGCCCAGAGCATAAACGCCCGAGGAATGCTTGATCAATTTTGGGTGATTTTAAAGATTCTGCATTCAGCAACAATTTTCAGTTGGCCTTTGATCCTATCAGCATGGCACACTTTTTTCAGTGATTTTACATTACTCGCTTAATTGCAGTCATTTAAAGAAATACATTAAGTGGTATTGGTATGATAATTTGATTTCCCATAAAAGGAAACTATTTTATACCGCCAACAATGCTCTCAGAGCAAATTGTAAACTTTTATTGCATTTTTTAATTTTATGCCCAATTATGAATTTTAGCAGTCGATAATGGAATTTTTCCAACCACTTTTCCTATTTTAAAGTCCGCTGGTATGGTGTCATATAAAACATGGAAATCAGGAAGACTAAAATGGGCATCCCATTTTTAAAAATTTCCCATTCAAATTTTTGTAACCTCTCAAATTAAATTAAACCAGTGCGTTTTGATGCAAATTATAGGTAATGGTCTCGTGTAGGTTTCTTGCCTTGTGGTCTATCCCATTGGTCTAATAGCCATTTGGTTAACTCCAATTAGTCTAAACCCATTGTCTAATACCCCAGATGTGTCTAATAGCCACTTTAGTCGACATCAAATTTATCTAACAACCAGAATGTCAAGATCCATTTGGTCTAATGACCATTAAGTCTAATAACCATTTAAGTCTATTGCAATCTGGTCTTCTAATAACCACAGAACCCATTTGGTCTAATATCAAGTTGGTCTAATATCCATTGGTCTAATATCCATTTGGTCTAATTATCCATTGGTCTCATACCCAATGGTCCATAGCCATCTGGTCTAATATCCCTATGGTCTAATACCCATTTGGTCTAATATCCATTTGGTCTAATATCCATTGGTCTAAAGCCATCTTGAGTCTAATATCCATTTGGTCGAAGACCAATTTGTCTAATACCCATTGGCTAATGTCCACTTGGTCTATATCTAAGTGGTTAATACCCATTGGGTTCATATCCATTCGAATTGTTAAACCCAAAATAATTAATCTTAGGACATTGATTTATTGATAATTGCCAAAAAAAAATCTGCCAATTACATGTTCGTTTGCCATCCTAACATATAATCCATTTCTGCTAGGCCTGTACGCGGGGGGGGGGGCGGGGCGGGGTTGCGGTGGGTGCGGCCCCGCTCCACCAAATTCGACAAAAGGGGGAAAGGTCCACTTGTTAAATGAATCTTGTGATAAAAAGGTTTCAAATTAGTGAAATATTGACAGAAAAGTATAAGAAAGTCAACTCTTGTGTTGAAATTGTCAAAAAATTCAAAAGGACCATTTTAGAGGGGGTTGAGTAAATTTTACAAAAAAGGTCCACTTTTTCGAAAAGAAGTCACTTTTCGAAGTCTGCACCTCCCAAAATAAATCCTGCGTACACTGTAACCAAAATTACAGCTTTGCAATTTACAGTAAATACTGTAAAAAACTTAAAGTATTTGACGGAATTTAGAAATAAAGCAAAATTTTCTGTTCAATTTCAGGATATAATGACTCCTAATTAAAAAGTGGAGCCCCTTATTCGAATTATAATGAGCATCAAACATTATTATACACAAGTTTTATTATTCGATTATACAAAAAGTTGACAGCGAAAAAAATGCTGTTTAATTTGACAGGAACATACTGGCAGCAATTTCTGCCAACAAAATCTCTAAAATTACAGCTTTTACATGGTTTTCATTCAAATTTACTGTATATTTTACGTTTGATGAACTAGATTTTACACAAACTGTAAATTTTACAGTATATTCACCGTAAAAATTGTTGATTTCAGGCCTACAAAGTGAGGGTGTTCGTCATTGGCGTTTTTTTTAGTCTCCACACATTACAATCTTATACTAATCACCATATATATGTTTATATGTTTGATATAATTAATTTTTAAAGTATACTGTAATTTTACCAGGTAATTTGTTGGAGAATTGCTGCCAGGATTTTCCTGTCCAATGGTACAGCATTTTTTAAGTGTACGGCCCGTTTCTGTGCAGTAGAGCAGGCGGCCACAAGTTCTCTCCAGCTCAGCGGTCATTAGCCATTTTTAGCTAGCAGTTACGGATGGTGGCATTTGGTACTTTGTCTACTCGTTTGATGTTCAAAATTAAATCGGAAACGGACTTTGTACCAAATGAGTGATTGTTTTCCACGTCCTTTGAGATCTTTGCCCGTGCGGGCTCGAGGTGAAGAATACAAGTCCGATTTATTCCCTGCATGTAGAGGTGACTAAAAGGGCTTCCGAGGGTTCGGAGTTAAGAATGGTTGCTGTACTCCCTGCAGTCATAAGACAAAACTGTCTCATGTTCCAACATGATGCGTTTTCTCATGGTTAATATTTCCTTCGTATGGAGAGGAAGTTCTATGCTTGGAACGATTCTTTTTCTTATTTTTGCGGTGATATTGTTCTTGCGATGTATTGTTCCTTTTTCACTTTGCAGATACCATACATTGCTAAGAACCTGTAGGACCTTGACCCTATAAATATGACAAGAGATTTTTAGACAAACTTTATGCTTGGTCTGCCCAAGACCAACTTCCTAATCTGCCTTGGACGGGTGTGCCATTCATGCATTTTCTCGATCTAAAACGTTTGTTGGACAACAAAACTTAATTCACTGGTGGCGTGCAAACTCGGTATAATCGTTTTCTTCTACTCTTCTTCTTGTACCAATTGCCTTACATGTAAAATGTCCCCACTATATATTTGGTTCTAATACGGTTGCACTAGATTTGTACGTTTCTCTTTTGAATCTCTACAGGGCTCTTGTACTAGTTTACCTGGTTTACTGTGTGTTGTTGTGCCTAAACAATCGCAGTTACATTAGACGAGAAAAATCAAAGAATAAGTAAACCATGTTCTCTTTACAGGAAAGAGCATCTTGGGGAACGTGTTTAATATCTGAATAGGTTGTCCGAGTTTGGCGCGTTTGGTTGCCTCATCTTTCAAACTTCAGCATTTACAATTTTGTTAAAACTTGTTGGTTGTTCATTTTTGGATTTTTTTTCCAAAGTCGCATCTCAAAATGTATATTTATGCATTGGAGAGCAAGAAACTATTTTTTTTAAATTGTGTTTGTCGTTCCAGACTTAGGGAAAAAACGCAAGTGATATTCCGTGAACGAGATTCGTGTCCACAAATTTAATGTATATAGTTTTGGTGCATTTAACCATATAGTCTTACCAAACCACTTTTTGTAACACGTTACCAAGAAGGGTGGTTACATGACCCTCGAGAATTCGTTTTGTAAAGTACCGATGCTTATGATTTGATACCAGTTGGGTAACTATGTCATCCCTTTCCATGTTACCAAAAATAACGCCAGATAAGTCCCGCGAGCCGGCAAAATTGACCATTTTCCACAGAAATAGGCAATTGCATTAAAAAGTAGGAAATATCGGATTTTCATGCAGGGTTTTAGTTCTAAATGATTGGCATGCAATGGACATAGTTGTACTAGAGATTTTAAGAGGCCATTGTGCCTAAATGGTGGCAACGCCAACCCTCACGCCCCCCCCCCCCGACCTGGACTCGATGGACACCACCCCCGGTGAATGGGCTAACTTAAGTTTTTTTAAACGACCTTGAAGGGAGCTTTTACGAAAGTTTGCATTCATTTTAGCGCACCGGAGGAACGTTCACGGGGAGGCAACTCCGACAAGATGAGGGTTACGAAACATAATATTAGTAAAGGCAGAGACATAATGGACAGGTAAGGTTTTCAATGGGCGTGTGAAAATAGGATAGACCACAGCTTACATTGTGTTTTCCCCACCATGTGTTCAACCGGATTCTAATCCGTCAAACGACTTACTAAATGATTCAAAGGATTAGTAATCAGTTCAAACGAATTACTAAATCGTTCAAGGTTGAAGGACGATCTAACCGGCGAGTTAGAAATTGACGACTTAAGGGACGAGATAATGATGGACTTACCTGACCGTTCTTCCACGTGGGGGGGAACTGACAATGGAGCAAGCTCAATGGGACAGGGACAATGAGGTCAGAACAGCGGGACAGGGGACAATGCGGGTCGATGAACAACAGGACAGAGATGTATGGGGTCATGAACGGGGGACCAAGGAAACGGGTTCAAGAAGAACGGGTTTACCTTGGTGTAAGATTTCATGAGTTAGACTAGAGTTGAAGACTCCTTTACGGAATACAAAGTGTAAAATGTCTGTTGTAATAATTTGATCCTTTTATAGAAGATTTTTTTCAATTGGGGGCTTTTCAGGCAATTTCATGAGTCTTACATAGGGATGACCGACAAGAGAAAGAAGGGACAGGGCCATGGGTCAGAAAAGGAGACAGGGGACAATGTGGTTAAGAACGGGGGAGACAGGAAAAATGGTGTCACTCGGGACAATGGGGTAATGAACAAGGAGACAGATATAATGGAGTCATGAAAGGGGACAGGGACAATGGGGTCAAGAACAGGAAACATGAAAGGGGACAGGGACAATGGGGTCATGAAAAGGGGGACCAGGGACAACGGGTCAATAGGTTCAAGGAATGGGGGACAGGACAATGGGGTCATGAACGGGGGGACAGGGACAATAGCATCAAGAGGAAGGGGAAGGGACAAAGGGATCCAAGAACAGGGAGGGGCAGAGACAATGGGGGTCAAGGAGGGCCAGGACAATGCAGTCAAAAGAGGGGGACGGGACCAAAGGGGTAAAGAACAGGGAAACATGGGAGAATGGGGTTAATGGGGTCAAAGCAGTGGGACATGGATTCCCTGTCCCCCTGTTTTGACCTCTTGACCCCATTGTCCCTGATCTCATGTCCATGTCCCATGGTCTATGCCTTCCGTTTCACCCCCACTGGCTCCTGTCCTCTTCGTCGTGACCTATTGGCCCCATGATATAGTTTTTTTGTTTTTTTTTAACCCTATTCTTACCAAACCACGTTTTGTAACAAAACACGGTTAACCAAGAAGGGTGGTTACCATGCTCCTCATTTTTGTAAAAGTACCCCCGATCTTATTATTTTGAACCAGTGGGTACTATGGTTATCCACTTTCCATTGATAACCAAAATAACGCCATAAAAAGTCCGCGAGCCGGCACAATTGACATTTTTCCCACAGAAAATGGGCATTTGCATTAAAAAGGTAGGGATGTCGGATTTTCATGCATGGTTTTAAGTTCTAAATGTTGCATGGCAATGACTATAGTTTTACTTAGAGATTTTAAGAGGCACACTGTGCACAACGCCACCCTCAGCCAACCCTCACGCCCCCCCCCCCCCCCCCCCCCCGAACCTTGGACTTTCGTTCGATGGCACACCACCCTGGTGAATGTGCTAACTTCATCACATTTTTCTTTAAACGCCTTGAAGGAGCTTTTTAACGAAGTTTGCATATTTGCGCCCCGGAGGAAAAGTTTTCACTAGGGGGGGCAACTCCGCAAGATGAGGGTAAACATATATAGTGAGAGCATAAATAATGGCACCGTAAGGTTTTTAATGGCTGTTGTGAAAATAGGATAGACCCAGCTTACCTTGTTGTTTTCCCACATGTGTTCAAACGGATTAATAATCCTTCAAACAAACGAATTACTAAATGGTTCAAACGAATTAGTATCCGTTTCAAAACATTACTAAATCGTTCAAATGGATTAGAATGACGACTTAACTGTCGAGTTAGGAACTTGACGACTTAGGACGCGATAATTGATAACTTACCTGACGTGTTCCAAGTGGGGGGGGGGGGACATGGACAATGGGATCAAGCTCATGGACAGGGACAATGAGGTCAAAGACACGGGAAGGGACATGGGGTCATGACAACAAGGGACAGAGATATATGGGGTCATTAACGGGGGACAAGGACAACGGGTTCAAGAAGAAAGGGTCGTACTTGGTGTAAGATATTCATCGAGTTAGACTAGAGTGAAGACTCCTTACGGAATACAGTGTACCATCCTTGTAATACCTTGATCCTCTTATAGAGATTTCGTGCTAGCTAATTTCATGAGGTCTTACATAGAGGAGGAACCGAAGAAATGGACAGGGCAATGGTGGTCAAGAAACAAGGGACAGGGACACTGTGGTTAAGAACGGGGGAGAAAGGGACAGTGGGGTCAATCGGGACAAGGGGTAATGAACAATGGAGGACAATATATGGAGTCATGAACAGGGGACCGGGACAATGGGGGTCCAAGACCAGGGAACATGAACAGGGGAACATGGACATGGGGTCATGAACAGGGGACAGGGACAACGGGTCAATAGGTTCCAGACCTGGGCTGGTGGACCGGAACAATGGGTCATGAACGGGGACAGGAACAATGCATCCCCCCCCAAAAAGCGGAAGGGGAAGGACAATGGGATCAAGAACAGGGAGGGGGCAGAGACAATAGGAGGTCCAGAAGGGGGCCAGACAATGCGTCAAACAAGAAAGGGGACATGGACAATGGGGTTAAGAACAGTGGAACAGGGATAATGGGGTTAATGGGGTCAGAAGTGGGTGGACATGGATCCCTCCCCCTGTTCTTGACCTCTTGACCCTAAAAAAAAAAAAGAAACCATTGTCCCTGTCCCTTTCCCTGTTCCCATTGTCTCTGCTTCCGTTCTTCACCCCAATGCCCCGGTCCTCTCAGTTCTTGACCCTATGGCCCATTGTCCAATGTCATTATGTCATAACCTCTTTAGCATGTCCCCCTTTTCTGACTCGACCCCCCTTGTCCATGATCCCTTTCATTGTTATTTACAACGTGCCCCTGTCCCTGTCCCTTCCTTGTTTTTTTTACCCATTCACCCCTTGTCCCTGTCCAAAATTGTTCATGACCCCTTGTTTCCTGTCCCCAGTTTCTTGACCCCCAACTGTTCCCATTCTCCCCTCTGTTTCTTTACCCCATTGTGTCTGTCCCCATGGTCCCTGACCTCATTGACCCCATTTCCCTCTCCCCAATTTTCATGACCCTATTGTCCCTGTCCTCACAGTTCATGACTCATTGTCCCTGCCAACTTCGTTCATACCCCATTATCCGTGTCCTCAATATTCAATGACCCCATTTTCCCTGTCCCCTCCCATTGTTCATGGCCCATTCCTCCCTGTCCCTCAATGTTCATGACCCCATTTTCCTTGTCTCCCCCAGTTCTTTTTACCCTGTTCCCTGCCTCTCAATTCTTCACCACAATGACCACATTGTCCCTGTTTCCCACTTCTTGATCCATTTCCCTGTTTTCCCTTCTTGATCCCATTGGTTCCGGTCCCCCCCATTGTTCATGACTTCCTGTCCCCCATTGGTTCCCCTTAACCCATTGGTTCCTGTCCCCATTTGT
Source organism: Ophioderma brevispina (assembly GCA_023653785.1). Classification (NCBI taxonomy): domain Eukaryota; kingdom Metazoa; phylum Echinodermata; class Ophiuroidea; order Amphilepidida; family Ophiodermatidae; genus Ophioderma; species Ophioderma brevispina. Next base: position 46,981 of record JAMKCH010062076.1, read on the forward strand.
TTGACAACCCCATTGTCCCTGTTCCCCAGTTCTTGCCTCATTTGACCCCATATTAACCTGTCCGCATTTCTTACCATTATTCTGTTCCCTGTTCTTGACCCAATTCAACCTGTCCCTCTGCTTGATCTCATTATCCCTGTCCTCCATTGTTCCATTACCCATCGTGTTACTGTCCTCTCATTGTGCACTCGACACCATTGTCCCTGTTTTCCCTTTTCTTGCCTATTGTTGATGACCCCCTGTCCATGAACCATTATCCCAGTCCCCATTGGTCATGACCTGTGTCCCTGTCCCGGTTGTTCATGACCCTTTGTCCCTGTCCACGTTCTAGACACCATTGTCCCAGTTTGCTCCGTTCCCTCATGTATTTCTCATTATTTCATTCTTGACCCTGTGACCCGTTTGTCCCTATTGTTTTTGATCCATTGTCCCTGTCCCTTCATTGATTCTTCACCCCTTAACCCAATTGTGCCTGTCCCCATTGTTCATCGCCCCTTTGTCCCTTTCCTCCCCAATTTCAATGAACTCCATTGTTCCTTCCCCCAGTTCTTGATCCCATTGGTCCTTGTCTTCCCCAATTTTCCTTTATCCCATTGACCCAATTGTCCCTTTCTCTCCCCGTTCTCCCTATAACCACATTGTCCCTGTCCCCCCGTTCTTGACCCTATGTGCCATCCCTGTTCCCTCCGTTTCTTGCTTGAAACCCATTGTCCCTGTTGCCCCATTGAGCTCTTCATATGCCCATTGGTCGGCATTCGTACCTCCCCGCGTACACATGGAACTTAAACACCAGCCCAGGTAAATTCATCAGTCATCCTCATCACTCGTCCATTAAGTTCGTCAATTTGTCCTAACTCTACGGTAAGGATCGTCATTACTAATCGTGAACGATTTAGTCATTCTTTTGAACGGATTACTAATTCTGTTTGACGATTAGTATTCGTTTTTAATGGATGCACCAATATATCCCTTTTAACTGAATTACTTCTCCGTTTAAACGGATTACCAACCGTTTGAAAGATTTAGTCATTCGTTTTAACAATTTAGTAATTCGTTGGAACGGAATTACTATCCGTTTGACGACTTAGTAAATTATCGTTTGAAACGGATGTACTAACCGTTTGAACGGATTAATATTCCGTTTGAACGATTTAGTAATTCGTTTTTGACATTTACTGTAATTCCACTCACCAGATTGAACGAGTTACTAACCCTTTTGAACGATTTAGTAATTCGTTTGAACGTATATTAATCAGTTTGAACAATTTAGTAATTCGTAACAGATTAAGTGAAAGAAAAATATATTTTTTACGATGTCCCGTTTAGAGGAGGCTGCCGTAAATTATTAAATAGAATATGTGAACTATACCATGGACAAATCATTATTCTGAAAATGACCCCATGACAAAAGATATGTTGTTAGCAATGAGCTGGTGTGACACTCCTGGTTCCTTTTTGTTCACGATTACATAAATTTGGTAAAAAATTAATTGCTCATTTCACAAAATTTTCTGGGAGATTTTTTAACTTATACAACCTTGTAATTAAAACCTCGCTTTACAAAAATAAAAGTCGTATCTCCCTACTAACTAGTTTTGTTTCCCGTGTTCTGCCACAAAGTCGTATCTAACCAGTTACGACTTTGTTGCAACTCAAAAAGTCAATTTGAGTGCAACAAACTCTGCAATATATGAGACCTGCCACTTGAAATGTATATCAAATTAAGCCGTATGATCTACTTTTTCAATATAACTTATCAATTTTCCCAAATGACCGTTACGACTTTATTGCAATCACACCTGACGAACCATCTTTGATCGCATGTTGAGGTAGAAATGTTAAGTGTTATTTTATTTGTAGAGACCAAAATATCCATCACGATAACTTTTTAAAGGCGTAAATCAAATTTTTTTTTCCACAGTCTAACCCGTAATGCCACCAAACCACCAAAAACCCCATGCACTGAGGTGAGTAAAATGCACAAAGTCCCGAATGCAGCAATGACGCCATTGAACGAAGACACATACATCCGGTCACGAATCGGCCTGGCACAACCGCCGTAGCGTGATATTCCCGGTCATGGAGTGGGGCCCCTGGTTCGAGACCACCAGAGTTTCCAACTTTTCTCGTTTCTCCCCTCTTCCATTATTCTTTTCCTTCCTCCTGGGAGATAGAGATATCATAGATGCTTTAAAAATATAAGATATGGGCCCTTTTTTTTCTTACCTCGCCGTATAATTAAAGTTTACGGACCATTTTAACATTAGACGTGTGAATTCACATTGCATTGTTTTTTCTATGGGAAGGCCAAAGTATGTGCAATTCTATCTACGGTGAAGGTAACCATACCAAACACACCAAGGAATCAAAATGAATCAAGTAGGAATCCAGTTACACGATTTAAGACAAACTAAACTAAGCAGATGCAACAACCATTTTTTCATACAGAATAATGCAACACATACAAACACCACAAAACTGACATGGAACGTACGGCAAACGCTCGATGACCAAATGTAGAGTCCGTTTCCAAAGCATATCATTTATAGAAGGAATGTCCCCTACTCTGACCATACTTTCTGTATTGAGGTTGGTGCGCATAGGAAAAATAGAGACACAGATTTAATTAGTTTATTTTGAAATCATGCTTTAAAGACACACCGTCATAATGCACTTATTTTTTCTCTTTTTCTTACTTTTCTTCGTTCTTTCAAAAAAAAAAATCTTGATCAGCTGATTTCAAGCCATAACTTATCAATGGATTAACATATTAGCACCAAATGGCTATTAGACGATAACTGAACATTAACACCCAAATGGATATTAGACCAAAATGGGCAATTAGACCAAATGGTAATTAGACCAAATGAATATTAGACTAGATGAATATTAGACCAAATGGATATAGACCAATCGGGTTTTTATCGACCAAATGGGTTTTATACCAATGGGTGATTTTAGACCAATGTGTTTTTAGACCAAATGGATATTAGACCAAATGGTTTAGACCAAAGTGAATTTGACCAAATGGGTTTTAGAACAAATTGATATAACCAAATGGATCCTTAGACCCACTGATCTAAGACTAAATGGCATATTAGACCAGATGGTATAGACCAATTGCATTATACCAATTCGGTTAAGACGATATGGATATTAGACGATATGAGTTTTAAACCAGATGAAAGTAGACTAATGGCTATTAGACTAAATGGGTTTTTAGCCTAAATGGTTTTAGACTAAATGGTATTTAGACCAATTGGAGTTTAGGAAAAGTGGCCAATAGACCAATTGGGATTAGACCAAATTGCAAGTCACCTTATAAACGCGCACAGTGACTTCACTGTTCGGCTCGTCCCATGACTCGTTCGGCAGTTTTGCGCTATGTGAAGCTTGGCCGCCACCGACTGCATATAGGTAGCATCTCAATCACTGGCGTAACAGGCGGGGGGGGGGCTGGGGGCAGGTTCCCCCTCTTACGACTTTGGCCGGGAAACAAAATTGTAAAAATCATTTAAATCAGGCCGTTTTTTAGCCCTCTGACCGGAATAAAGTTGGCCTTTTGACCCCCCTGAAGGGAAAATTTCCCAAGACTGGGAAATTTGCCCCCTCAGAGCGGGGCCAGCCCGATACACCCTTCTGCTCACTGCTCAATCGGTACCATATGTCACTATCCATCCACTTGAAAGGTCATTTTGGAACAAATCCCAATCATTGTTTTCTATAGATTCCTTGATTGACATCATCCTTGTACATCAAATTTAGAGAAAATGGAGGATAAGAGGTTTTCGAATTCGAATCAATTAACACCAAACCTCAAATTCCCTAAGAAATTCACACGTTAAACATGGGGGTTGCCTCGTGATTTGGGTTGAAACCTTGATATATGGGCACCAAAGCATGTTTTGGGCCATTCTTCGGTCCACGTTTGTGACCTAAAAAGGGTAAATTTTGATTTTCCACCCAATGCTATTTTGCAGCATAACTAATCTGTTAATACTTTTGGTATAATGAATAACCTTTAGTCCAACCCTAACCAAAAATGGTATTTCTACTTTCGCCAGATTGGTAATTTGGCCATGAGGGGCAAATAAAGTTCGGTCACCTTTGTGACGTCAGACAAAATGGGGTTTTTAGAATTCAAAATTCACTGCAAAATGCTGTGATTATATAGGTACTTTTTTAAGATATTTATTTAAGAAAGACAGTGGTACTTTGTCATTACAACAATGTTGGTAATTAAAAGAAACAAGTATTATTTACTTGGTATTTAACAAATTTATATCACTAAGTACGGTCACGTGTGTGACATCGGTGGTTACGTGTGTGACATCTCCATTAACTTATAATACAAGAGGGACATTCTTCAAAAAAGTAAACCTTTTTGAAAAAAAATGAAGTTATTGGTATTGCAAATCACGTTAATCATCCTTCCAAGTTTCCTGCATGATATTTTTAAACAATATTTTCAACTCAAACACCCTCATTTGCATAAATTACCCTCCTATTTCCTATACATTTGTAATTTTTCAACATGATTTTAAAAATTGAAAGTCCACACTATACTTTAGGCAATATTTCAAACAAAAATGAATAGCTATTCAATATCAAACTAAAGAAGCAAAATGGTGTAATAATGTCACTTTTTTGTCCCAAAATATTAAACGCGTTCATTTATGCAAATGAGGGTGTTTGAGTTCAACCAGGCGGGTGACACTGTGTACAAAATGCCCATAGACGAGTCGCAGGCATAGTAATAGCGCCACCATTTACGATAAGTCACCTAATTATTTAGGCAGTATGACGTAACCGGAATGACGTAGCGGCACAGCGCCACGTACGACTGGTGATTCATAAGTATCATATTTCATGCAGATTTCATGCAGTATGCCTCCACTTCGTTGATCGAATGTCCTATCCCGATTTATTTAGGATCCCTGGTTCAACATATTGTTTAAAAATATCATGCAGGAAACTTGGGAAGGATGGTAAACTTGATATTGTAAAGAAAATTGCAATACAATTTACTTCATTTTTTTATCAAAACGGTTTACCTTTTTGAAGAATGGCCCTTTTATGCAAGGTTATATCATTTTTTCGTATGACGATCGAACTATCACCAATGTTACTCATTACGACATTCGTTTTTCCTGTTGCTAACTTGTTACTAAAACTACATGTTGTATGCAGAAACTCATGTGTGTTTAAAAAACAATGCAGATCTGCGATCTGCCTCGCAATTAACTTAAAAGATTTGGATCGTTGTGGCGCATAACATGCTATATATAATTTTGACAATTTTCATTTAACCTAAACCCTAAACCCTAGCTAATTCGCGTATGTTTCTATTTTTTCGGGTGGGTTGGGGGGGGGGGGGGGCGGGTTATGAACAATTCCTTGAACCGTGTTTAATTTTCTCCATACCCCCTATCTCCACTGCCACTGCATCTCAAAATATTGAATCAGTGCACTCGGAATTAATCCGCATACGCAAACGTATGCATACAACTCTTACAGAGCAAGTAAATGAATCGAAATAAATCTTGAAATAGCGTTATAATTTCAGTAGGATTCAATTACACACCTTACCTACCCCCCCCCCCCACCGTTGTAACATGTAAAATAGTCCTATATTGGGGAACTAGCGTATGGATAAATAAACATTAACACATTACAAGACACTATTAAAATAAAATCCATTTGCCACATGTAAATAATATAAATCTCGAATAATTCAAAATTTTGTGAAGAATACGCACTCTAATTTGTAGAGATCATTTCGATATTTTGTCCTAATTTCTTCCGGCTATTTTTTTCCAATTTTATTTTGCATTTTTTTTCGCCAAGATAGACTCTAAACATCATCATTTTTATATTTAAACGTCTTAATCGCTTATGATATACATATAACTCCGATTATCTGTTATATGATACCCCTACCCCTAATACCGTTTTCTTAGCTAACTTTTCATTGAGCGTTTTTTTACCCTTCACGTTATAACTTCACCACATCACCGGACAAGAAAAGAAAATTTTACAACAGCACTTTCGGAGCATCCGAAGATATATACTAACCGTATCTGAGGTCAAAATTCGTATATCTTTCTGGGCCAGGTCCAACCTTTTCTAAGCGACTTTTTGACGAGTGGGTCCCAGCCTATACCGGAGCATCTTTTATTTTGTTTTATTTCAGCAATGGACATGTATTGATGATCTCCTATTATGAGCCAAATTTTATGGGAAAAGTCCTTTGGGAAAGTTTTTTTTTTCATTTTTTTTTTTTTTTTTTTTTTTATATACATTTTTGGTAAAATTTCTATGGCAAAGTGGTTTTCATAGGGGGGGTCCACTTGCAACCCCCATTATGCACTAACGGGAGTGCAGAAGACCTTATACACTCTTAAAAGTGTTAATGGAATAAACCACATACAACCATGTGGCTTAAAGCAATAATAGCACATTTTTTGAAGAGCGCTCCCAATTTATCAAAATTGTTGAGATTTTAACATGGTTGCATTGGTAACTTTGAATGGTTAAGCTCGAAAATGTCTGTGTCGCAAACGAAGGATTTTTGTAATTAGAATAATTAATATCGGAGATCTTCGATAATAATTCAACAGCTGTTGGAAACGGTCTTCCAATATGAAATAGCTGGGAAATAGCGCCATGTACGTGTCTACGCTCATCCATTAGTTGTTTTATTGGTTCAGGCAAGTCAAGTTAGACGTGATTTTCTTGAGGTGGCACTATTTCATAATGGACGGACATAAACTTAGCATTTCTAAGTCTGCCGCTAAGTACAACCTGACGGTCCCAACTCATGACAAACATCGCGATTTATTTATGTAAATATACTTTTTGAGCATTAGCGTTGCAGAGTACGTTCCTAGACAATTACCAACAAACGGTGCAACAATAATCACATTTTGAAAATGGGGGCGCTCTCAAAAATGTACTTGTTATGCTTTAAGGTTTCACAGAACTCATACGTGTCGTCAGAAAGAAAGTGGGTCACCAACAGCAATAACAATAGCAAATGGGACCATTTGAACCCCACATCTGGTTTTCCAGTCTTTTTGCATGGTCGAAAAGGTTTTATATTAATAGCACATATGTGAGATTTTCTTCATACTGTTCAAACTAGGTAATGGCACAGGGCTTTAAGCACTGTGTGTGGCTAAGCCACTTTACCCCTGTGTGTATGTCTTACGGTAAAACAAACGGAACACAAAACATAAAACACAAAGAACAAATTACCAACTGGCAAAAATGCAAAATTCTGTATCCCCAGAGTTAGGCGTGCACCAAATTTATTCTAATAATTTATTTTTTAAAAACGGTGAGTGAACGAGGACAACCAATACTTCATAAAAGTGAGACTTCAGACATAATGAAATAGGACCTTACTGAAATCACTTCCAAAATTTGAACATTATTTGTGTGTTTACATTGTAAAAAAAGGAAAAAGTAAACTAATATTATTTTTCCTTGTAAGTAAGTTTCGCTTCTCAGCCAAGGATGCTGACAGTACTGCCAGCATATTCAGACTGAAAAGCATGCAGTTCATCCAGCTCACAGAACAATGCTTTTTGTTATACTAGCGGGGCCGCGCTTCGCGCGGGCTCCCGATAGGGAGTGAACGGGAGCGATCACTGAAATGGAGCGATCAATGAAACGGAAGCGATCATGAAGGAACGGGGTCTATATTTTTCCTGTAGTTCACATTTGTAATTTCGTAAATTTTGAAATGCACCGGAATTCTTCAAAGGTGTTATTTTACATATTTTTTTATTTATTATCCTACCACTGTGCCGGGACCAGTGTTCCAGCAACAGATTATTCTACTTTTGTGAACATAACTCCTCAAACCCCAGTATAGTTCTATCATAATCCGAAGTAGTGTTCCAGCTGGTACGTATTGCGTCAGAAATAAAAGGGATCAGAAATAAAGGTATCAATCTCGCGTAATTTCCGTCAGTTAAACCACATTCTTCATCTTTTTAATTACAGCTTCACGGGCCATGGCATCAGGATTGCACCGGCACGCGGACGAATTGCCTATTCCTTAAAATGGCGTGCGGCACCGGGGGGGGGGGGGGGGAGTTTGGTGGCCAGGCCAGTTGAGGGAAAAGATCCATTCGGAGCACGAGTCGTAGCCCGCATGAAATATGTTTCGTAGGGTACATTTTTCTTTTTGAAGAGCTGTTTGTTTGATGAGGGGATGCATGAATACAGCATGGCAACGCCTTATAAAACAATAAAAAAATATGCATGAAGTTGGTAGGTTGATATAGGAATCCCCAATCCTGCTCTTTAGATTATCGATGCAACTCAAAAAAAAAAAAACAATCGGGTTAACCGGTGAGCGAAGCTACCCGGGTTTTTTGTCGGTAGTACACTACACGTCTCCAAAAACAAATTATAGCGACGCCAAATGATTTAAGGAAAAATTAGCCAGTCCACCCCCCCCCCCAAAAAAAAGGTCCAGGGCACGCACTGAATTATTAAGGATTATTAAGGACTTCTGGAAAAATACCGGTCGTCTAATCTTCTCTCGCTCCTCGTTCCACACCCAATAAATCCTCTTAAGTAACTCTCCCGTGTCGTGCAAGGAAAGTGAAGAATTAAATTTACTAAAAGTGTCACGTAATTTCTGCTGTCCGTTAAAAACTCTTCGTGCAATTGTGACCGTTTCCGCATGCATGCGGGGGGCCATTGCAGCGAAACTTCCGTGTCCTCCATTATGTACGTGAAAGAAACTTGGAAGAATTAAGAATATAAATTAAATCCATATTTTTGAAGCTCAACCCGTGGAACTTTGGACCGGTCAGCCGTAGGGGCCATGCAGCGACAACCAAAGCAAAAATATCTCCCGGTTGCTCCACAAAAAGTTTTATGCGTACACACACCCGTAGCAACACCTCGCCTCTGCGTACACACCCCCGTAGCAACTCGCCTCGTGTACGCTGTCGCAGCACGCAGTCCGCACGCTGTTACTACACACTGCTACTATCGGTTGACTGAAAAGTGCGTTGCCACAACGTTGGCGTCAGTGGATTGGCATGTGACCATTTTCTGGTGTTTTAAATTTTTTCCTTGGGTACGTCATCGCTTGAGAAAGCTCTCCGGCAGGACAACTTCTATAGAACTATAAGTGGTGAAAATTTGCGAATGTGAGAAAAACTTGAAGGCGTTGATCTAGGTACAAACATCGGGCCATATCCATACTTGGATTTCTTGAATGCTAGTAAAATCTTAATAGAATGGCCTTCACCCCCAAAACACGATCTGTTGAGTTTTGGGGCCCGATATTTCAAGCCGTGTTATGTGAGGCCTAAAAACGTGATTTTAATATGGAAAATTAAATATTGGTCGACAAAAAATAGGGCACGTTTTTGCGCGTACACATCCACAACAAAACAACCATTTAGCCTAGGGGTTTTCACAGGGTAAATGAGAAAAAAACCTATGAAATGAAAAAATTAGGGTTGTTTGTACTCGAAAGGTTTTTATTCCCGAAAGGTCGAGATTCCGAAAATTCGGAGAGAAGAAAGAAACGACCTTTCGTAGTAATATCCTTTCGGAGTAAATATCCTAGGAAATAAAAAATTAGGTTTTTACTCCGAACGGTTTTTACTCCGAAAGATGCGATATTCCGAAAATTTCGGAAGAAGAAACGACTTCGGAATAATGAAATTCGGGTAATATTCCGATGAAATAAAAAAAAAGGTTTTTACTCGAAAGGTTTTATTGATTTTTATGAAATGATCTGATTTGTCGGAGAAACGACCTTTCGGAGTAATGACGTCGGACTAATGACCCTCGGAATAACAACTTCGGAATTAGGAGCTTCCATAGAACAGTATGTTCGGGAAGGTACTGACCGTTCGGAGAAAAAAACCTTTAGGATCAATGACACGTCGGAATATCGAACTGTCCGTTTGTCGGTACATAACGGTTCGTCGGTACATTTTTCTTAAAAGCTGTAAGCTGTTTTTGAGCGCGTTGGTGCATTGATAGAGTACATGAAATGGTTAGTAAAACTGTTGATTATCAATACTACTACTTATCTTGCGTTGGCGGAAAAATACTTCCACCCACCACCCCGTCTCAGCATTTGGAGGTGACGGTAAAAAATTTGGGTCAACCGGCCGCGAGCGTACATTCACCAAATTCTGTGGCCCCTCGTCACAACAAAATCCTGGCTACGCCACGAAGTTGACTCTTCACCTAACATAGTTCACGCTCATTCCGTATCGCGATGGAGCGGACGTAGCTCCGCCGGGACTATATCTGCTTCACAACGTTTGTGAAAGTAATCATAGTCAAGGCAGGTATCATAGTTCGGGCTCCTAGACGACAACGGAATAACGCTTGAAACTAATGTTGCGTGAAGAGTCATCTGAATCGATTGCCCTATTGTTCGCCATTGTTGCCGGACTGTGAGCCCGGAGGACTATATCTCCTGCCACACCTGCTAACCATCCTTTCTCTTGGCAGATTAAAATCTTACTACAAGCCTGAAGTACGTTGCCTGAATCCCGGTCTGAATGCTTTGAATTGTGTCACAAAACATGCTGTACACAGCAAATTCTGGCAGGGATGTCAACACCTTGATTTTCCGTACCAGGAACTGCCACGAACTCTAGCTATTTTTTATTCATTTTACAGAATGTAAACATCCAAATTGTTTTCAAATTTATGGAACTGATTTCAATAAAGGTCAATTTCATTATACCTGAATATTTTTTTCATGCCATCATGTCCCTTTAAAGGTGCATTCTTTTATTCATTGTTCGGTAGATATTCTTGAGAAAAGCCTATGCACAATGTTTGAGTTGATCCCGATATTGCGTTTTGTGTCATGAACAGTTGCTTGTTTCCCACGGTTCCATAAGCCACCGTGTTGTAATTTCTAAATTACAAATTTCTTACAGATACGACCAAATTTGCACGTAAGATTAGGTACACGTTGATTACTAAGGCTAATGGTTCAGATGATATAAAAATATCAACTTATTTTAGGTAAGTCGGGGGACGAGGTTGTGGATCACGAAATATCGCTTTAGGTACAACCGCGTACCTGACAGAATGAAGAAATGGATGTAAGCCAATGGGTGCACATGAAGTGAGTCGGTTACATTTTAACTGTGTTGAATTATAATGAGCCATGGCAAATAATTGAGCCAAGCCATGGAGAACGAACTGCGTTCGAACAGACCGAACAGACCTTAAATAGACATGATATTTTCTGAGGATACATATTTGCACTGGTTTGTATAAAGAACACCTACCAAAACATTAAGGTGGAATTACCCCTTCAGAGGGCTAAAAATAAAAACTACATATTGAAACTATTTTACTTTTATTATCAATTAGATAATAAGTGCTTCAATTTTCACAAATAATTGTGGAAAACTAGATATCAAAAGCTTATTTACTTTTTGAGATATGATTTTTTTAAGTGGAAAAAATTAAATATCGCAGCTTGAGAAAACAATAAAATACATAAGAAATATGATAAGTGATTTCAGTTTGCGAAGTTACATTTTTGATCATAACTTTTGAACGGAAGCTCCGATTGTCGTCAAACAAAAAGCAATAGAAAGGTAATTTCTTCCTCAGTTTCAATTTGTAGATTTTATTTTTAGCCCTCTGAAGGGGTAATTCCACCTTAAAAAAACTTTATTGGACTGATATGAATACAAAAAATCCAGAAACTAAGTTTTAACTTGCCTGTTGTCCAAATCGATCATAAAGAGAAGCATGCTTGCATTTTCCCTTTTTACACAACATATTTATTTCTAACCACAATCATGATATATACCGAAATGTAATTGTATACATGAAATATCGTCGGGTGTATTGCATAGTGACGGATGTTAAAATACGAATTTTTGTTTTCGAGAAAATCGCATCGGAAAAATCGTGAACTCTAAAGAGTCGGTAAACAGCCTCATATACGATTCAAACTATCAAATCCGATTAAAAAACGAAATGAACAATTTACAATTTATTTTAGCTAATATTCATCAATTCCTCCTTGATAAAATGGGTGTAATACATTGGAAAAGTTACTCATATTATCCGTCATACCACAATTTACGCAAATTGGCGATTAGGTTCATGACATAGTGACGGATGTTGAATTTTCCCTCATACTAAAGCGTTATTCAGCATCCGTTATTATGGAATACAACAATCGGCGTTTTCCGAACATCCGTCAAACCAACGTGCGTCGTCGCGAATCTTCTCAATTTGGTTTATTACTGATAATTTGTTTAAAATTGGCGGATCAGGTGTAATTAGTCAACTAACTTTCCCGGGGGCCACTTGTATTCAAAGGTGGATATGATGCGTGAACAAGAAAACGCGTAAAAAGGGTGTCTTTTTTCCAACAGGCGATGTACGCGCGTACATCGTATAGGGTGTCAAAAACAGCAAAATATGGAAAAAAGGGTATGTTTTTTTCTTAACCCTGAAATTTTCATGTTATATCTCATTAAGCAGGGATCAAAATCATCCAAAATGTTGTAATCGGAACTTGGGAAGTAACTTAAGCAAAGGAAAATAATAAAGGTGTATTTACGATTCAATGCACTGCGTAGTTGTTTAGGGTGTCATAAACAGATAAAAATACTTGTTTAGGGTATGTTTTAGGTTTTTTTTTAGTCGGTGAAAATACGTGTTTAGGGTGCATTTTGAAAGTCCATGTTCACGCATCATATCCACCTTTGAATACAAGTGGCCCCCCGGTGCTAACTTTAATAGAAAGTGCATCCAGTGCATGCTAGTATACATTCAAACATTTGACCCTTTTCATTTTATGATATCTGGTTTTTAGTAAGGTGTATTGGATAACGATTTTGATATATTTTTCTTAGAGGTTTTCTAAATAACATTTTTCAGGTTTTGTTATACTATTTGGTATAGATGAGGTGACATCAATGTTTACAAACACAAGTTAGCACCTGGTCTACTGACATGTTAGAGGTGCGAAGAATATGCCCATACAGTTACAGCATTCAATAGCCTTATCTCGCCTGATTGAGCGCGAAAGCACAAGCCAAAGCCCTGCAGATGCTCACGCATACTGCCGGGCAGTGGTTTGTTCGTTGACCGGCGTTGATGTCACATGTCAACTCGTCTATATAAGGACGCTGTATAAATAAATTAATTACATTTCATATAAAAATAAAAAGGACTTTGAAGTACTCTCCAGTCATATTTATATTTATAGGACTATTTCAACATCTTCAAAGTTTAGCAAGATACTATATTATGAACAGCCATCAAGGTTAAGGGGTTTCAGTGAGAGACTATATTAACAGACTAAAACAATACTATGATATACTTAATTCCTCACCAGCATGAATTCAGCGGACACTCTAAATGTTAAATAGCTTATGGGGAACTTTTTAACGATAGCACGTCTTCAATTTCAATTTTGACTGGAACAAGCATCGCACTTTTTGCTTGTTAGTGTCTTTTGGAACCGGTTTGTCAGACAACATCCTTAAACCGTCTTTGAGTGACGGACTGTCTTCAACGGAATAAATGGGCGCACACCCCCAAATAACGCTCCCATTGAAATACACTTTGCTTCCAAATTGTTATTGACATCAACAATTTTAACCATTTCTTTAGATTTGGAGTGTTTATTTTGATTGCAATTATATTTCTTCTGGCATGTTTTTAAGGTACACTAATTTTCTAATAGAGTCAAAGCTCTATTTTATTATTTAAAAAGTGAAAAAGAAAGAATTAATCATTAAACCCATTTTAATGTTGACTATTAAGGCTCGTGTCAAGAGAACTAGACTTCCTTTGTATGTTTTAATCTGTATATTGTTTCTTTTCAATCTTTTGCCAAGTTGAAATCTTCTGTGAGCTTCAAGACAGCATGGCTCAGTACTCAAAACATCTTTGCCCATGCATAAAAGTGGCACAAAATCGATTTTGGTGTATCACACTAAATTGATCAAATAAGATCAAACAAACAATATTGGAAAGCCCAGTATTTGTCCTTTGTTATACCAAATGAGAATTACTTATTTTGAAATTTCATATTTAACCATTTTTCCTAATTGTACCATTTTTGGAGGCTCTATTTTACCTATTCACATTGGTATATTTATTATTTTTTGAATTTTATTATTTTTATTATTGCTATCCTATACTATTGCTATCGATAATGAAACATTCCAACATGTTCCAAGTCGCGTCGTCCACTCTTTGTCGTACGACAACGCCGGTAGTGTAAGATTGGGTGTATGGTAAGATAATTTAACTTTCCACAAAGTTGTCTGAAATATGATTCATAAAGCTGGATAAAATTGTGAACGTTCATCAGATAATCCCAGCTAAAAATAAGTTTGCTTAATTCACAAAACCAAATTTTACTTCACAAAATCTGAACATCTTCATCAATCTGGAAAATAAGAAATTTAAAATGTGGTAGTTTGGAAAGTCAATTCTTGTACCACTTGGTTGGTAGTCAATAGTTCGACACATATCTGAACTTGTGGTTTGTTTGTGCACAATTATAGTATTTTGGGTAATCATTAGGGTTATAGTATATAGTGATAAGAAACCATTCATTACTGATGGTACGAGTGCCCTTCAAACTCTCAAACAATACTATGAAGGGATATCATCTTGTGTAAGAATGTCTATAGTCGGAGAGATACGGTCCAAGTTATGGCATGACCGTAAAGTTGAGTATAATTATACACAATTTTTTGCTGAAAATGATAGATTAGGGTGTGTAGAATTTATAAGAATCTGCTGGGTGCCACCTGGGCATCCTTGGGCGTTTTGAGAAATCCAAAATGGCGACGCCATAAATGATACTTATCTATTCAACCCTATATTATCAAACTATGGAGTTACTAGATATACTATATGGCACTTGTAACATTAAGTCATACTTCAATTTCAAGATGAAAGCCAAATCCAATAATTTTAAAATATGCCCTATAACAGCAAATACCTGCGATAAAAAATAAACATGAAGTACTTAGATTATGTTGTTAGACACAATAAATGTATTTCTGATACTTTTAAAGTTGTAACATGACGTCAATCAAATATGGCAGCCAAAAACGTGAATATCTTTAAAAAAAATTGACACAAATTTATAATTCAGAAAACATCCGTGGTATTCAAATAGACGACATTGATATTCCGTGCTTAATGTATGCTGATGATATTGTTTTGCTTGCTGATACTCCATATGAACTTCAGAATATGTTAAATTCATTGAGCGACTATTGTGTTAATATGTGGGGGTTAGTACATTTTTTGACCCCACTTTTCTGCACCCACTTTTTCTGCACCCAGTTTTGCCCACTTTTCTGCACCCACTTTTTCTGCACCCAGTTTTTTAATGTTACTCAATCATTATTAACGTCAAATTATTGATTGTCTGATTAATAGGCGTAAATTACATTTTTACATTATTTATGTTCGGCGATATATTGTCAACAATTTGCAGCCTCGTCCGCGAATATACAAAAACATTTCTATCGTATCACACATCATGATCATTGAGTCCTGTGTAATAATGTCAGGGAATCCAGGGGGGGGAAGGTCGGATTTATTTGGCATCCCTCGGAAAATTAGCACTCTATATAAATGCCCAGTAAACATGTATATGGATTCTATGGTGTTAAAGGCTCATGATACGGTCATTTTTCTGTCATAACTGTGCGAAAACGGTTTACTGCAAAAGGCCACACCCATAAAACGAATCTTATACGTTAACTTCACGAAAAAATGCGATCAACTATGACAAATCGGGTCTTGAAAAGCAAACTTGAGCAAACGTTTAACATTTTTAACGTTTTCTTTTAAAATATATAAATTTATCAAAATGGCATACATCTCTGCCTAATTTTTATAAAATGAGCCTGGGATTCTTGAGAAATATATTTTTTAAAATAAAATTAGGAAACTCTTCATCATACAAAGAAGCGCTACTCGGTACATTGAAAAGTACGTAGATTGCTGAACCGCACATTAGTGGGTTTCGAACACTGATCTCTATACAATGGATTGGAAACCTGGGCTTCGTAATTCAGGCACTGACGGCCATATTGGTCATCCAAACAGAGCCCAAGCAGGTGGTTAAGAGCCGGTCATTTATACAAAATTTGTTCCCATTGAAATGTGGATAAGCGATATAATAGTCCACTCAATCTATGAAAAATAGTAGGTACACCTGGACAAAATTGCTACAGAAGGTTTTCTTGCTGTAACTAGCAGTAAAAGATCTCCCAAACAACATATCAAAAAGGTAGAAAAAGGGAAGCCTGGCAAGACATGCTTATTTGCATTTATCTTACGTGGACGTATACGCCCATATTTCGACAAAGGTATAAATGCATGTTTAGGGAGATTTTCCATTTTTCTGTTAGTATTTGAACATGTTTGCATGGCTATGCCTGCAAGGTGTGTAACACTTGCAATTGATATATTAAAAGTGGAAAGTGATAATCATTATTCAAGATGGCCGCAATTTTCCCGCCAAATTAATTTTGCATTCTAGATGATTTGTCAGACTGCATTTGGGATGGGGATATCTTTATTTAGCTAATTATTATAAGAGAGTATTTATTCAAACACATTGGGTCAACTAGTGCCGGGGGGGGGGGGGCACTCCCTACGCGAAGTGATGGGTATATGTACCTCGGCCAGGTGAAAAATAGGGTCCTTTCCCGGGTCCTTTCAGATAAAATGTACTAAAAAATACGGGGTACACAAGCTGAATAAAATGGGGTATCCATGGCGAACTTTAAGAAGGGGACCAAGATGTTCAACCTGAAGTTACAATAGGAAAGTGCAAATTTCCATGTTCAATTACCATTAAATTAATAAAGTTGCTGCCATGAAATTATAATTTTTTTTTACAAAGTGCGCGAAGGCTGCGAATGTTGAATTTTGGGTGTTCAAATTCTTTTAAAAAGTGGATATTTTATTCAAACTTGTTGATAACGTGGATAGCATGGAATCGAGAAATGGGGGTTCATTGAGGTATGTGAACGATTATGTCAAGGGGTCATTTGGTATAGCCTGGGTAATAGGTTGGACAGCAGCATAAAAAGGGTCCAAGCATTCGAGACGTCACCAAAAGCAGCATCTCATAGACCTTGACTACGCATCTCTAACAGGGGATGTAATATGTGCTGTACACCCGATCTACTACAAGCATCATTGAAATGCTGCAGATCAAGTCGCCCTACATCTAAATGCCAAGTACGGTATGGAATACATGACCGTCAATGAGGATGAGAATACGTCAACCTAGCTGCACTACCAGTGGCTTAGCCAGGGAGGGGGCTCAGGGGCGCTAGCCCCCCTTCAAATTTGACAAATCGTGCAAAATCAGCTCATTGGACAAATTTGCCAGCGTGTCACTTCCCGTCAAATTAAAACCTGCTTACACCTTGACTACACACGGTCCCAACTCAAAAAGGTTAGACTCAAGTACCGTCGGTCCTATGTTGGACAGCAAGAAAGACTCAAAAGTTAACAGGGCCGGCCTGATCTCTAATAGCATCGTCCCATACCCAAGATTTTACCAGAAGTGGTCACATTTTGGTAGTTGGTAGTACCCTGAGAAATATTAGGGCTAAGGGAGCGGTCATTATTTATGCCGGGGGATGGGATGGAGGTTTTCAACTTTTTTCGGCAAAAATTTGCGCATCCCCCTCGCTTCCGTTCAAAATTTCACCTCCCCCTTTATCATGCTGATTTCCCCATAAAGTTCATTGTCCCCTCTCTCTGTTTGAAATGAAAAAATTTCACGTTTCCCCCTCTTACAAAACATTTTTCGGTTCACACCCCGAAAAAAAATCCTCCACCCCTCCCCCCGCGGTAAATAATGACCCTCCCTAAGGTATTTGGTTTGGAAGTTATGGAGCGAAAATATACCCCATTTTGGTCCTACCGATATTGATTTACACATATAGGGCTAAGAACTCATGTTTACAGCTCTAACATGAACGGGTTAAATATCAGCGCAAAACTCTACAGGTGGGGATTAGGGGTGAAGACCATTCCATCAAGAAGTGAAAACTTATTTACTTAAATCGGTTCGTCCCCTTTTAATATATTGTAATAATAACCAAAATATAGGCAAAATGGCACATGTTTTTATGCAATTATCATGTCTTGCCATTCTTCCGTTTTTTACTACCATTTTTTTTTTTTTTTTTTTTTTTTTTTTTTTTTTTTTTTTTTTTTTTTTTTTTTTTTTTTTTTTTTTTTTTTTTTTTTTTTTTTTTTGATATGTTGTTTCGGAGGGTTTATACAACAAGTTACAGCAAAAAACCTGTAGCAATTTTGTGCAGGTCATACCTTCGATTGATTGGACTATAACAACTACGAATCAAACAAATTCCATACAGCTCATGTATTGGCCCGTATGGTAATGGCATGTCTCCTAAAACGTGCACCCGATATACAACTCTGTTAAACATTTGGTCTCTGGAATGCTCTTGTGTTCGGTAGACCAAGATGTCCGCCCGTTGCTCCATTCAGCTAATATACAATTACTGTTGAGTAGCCAATCCATTGTATAGAGATCAGTGGTTACAGTGGGACTGCGATGAAACTATAAATATTACGCCACCCCTTTTAAAATGTCCACGTTTTCATCGATTGTTAGTGTTTAGGACAACTAAAACCTTTGTTAAGCACAAAATGATATCTAAAACACCCCTCTTTACATTTTTCTCAAATCACTGAGGTTTTAAAAAGTGTAGTTTTTTTGCAATAAAAATTTCTAAACGAACTTTGCTCCTATCCTTTGTGTGCTCAACGAAGTTCACAAGGATGAGGCTTGTGGCAAACTTGCTGAAGTCACGTGATATATTTTTGCTGGCTTCTGTTTCGGTATTGCATGAGGCGTTGTAAATATACATGGTAGTTTCCATGATTGCTCTACAGTTGTGTACATTTGTCGGAATAAATCTGGATTATTTTCGCAAGGAATACTCCAATGGCCATGAAAAACATCTGGTACGTTTTATTTAGGGATATTTCATTATATATGTGCCGATAGATTCATACAAATTAATCACTCGCTTTAAACCTTATGGGGACGTTTTTTCCCTTGTGAAGACGTTTAAAAAAGTCCCCACAAGCTAATTATTATGTATAAGTCTTAGAGGTAGCCCGTCACCTTAATTATCTTAAAAAGGAATAAAGTGCAACATAGTATTGGGACTTATTCCGTTGAATACAGCCCGTCACCCAAAGACGGTTTAAGAAAGTTGTCTAACAAACTGCAATTGAAGACATGTTATCGTTAAAAGTTCCCCCATAAGCTACTTAATATTTCTTAGCTCTTCGACATTCCGTTGAATTAGTGTTAATGGTGCGGAATAAAGTATATTAGAGTATTATTCCGTTAACCCTCGTCTTACCACCCCCACCCCCAGTGAACTTCGCTCCCCCAATGTGCTAAAATGCCAAAAGCTTTCGAAAATAAAAGCTTCTGGGTAACCATTCTCTCATCCTTTCTGGTAATTTTAGCGAAAAAATGTGAAGGTAGCACCCTTACTGAGGTTAGGGTATGCCGTCAAAGTCGAAAGGTGGGGGTGGTGGCTGCAACCCAAATATATTTTATGGTGCTTTTTCGGAACAAAAATATGCACAGTATGACTCTAACACTAAACTAGTCAATTGCCATCATTTACAAAAAAGTTACTAAAAAGGCTTGGTAAGACGATCGTTAGTATAGCCTGTCACTGGAAATACTTAACCTTGATGGCTATTTATAGTATCCTGCTAAACTGAAGCTTTTGAAATAGTCCTATAAATATAATTTGGAGAGTACTTCAAACTCCCTTTTTATTTCTATAAGAAATGTAAACTAATTATTGTACTTATTTATACAGCGTCCTTATATGCCAAATGGCATAACAACACCTGTAAAAACTGTGCTTAGAAAACCTCTAAGAACAATATATCAAAATCTTACTAAAAACCTTACTAAAAAGCATGGATCATAAAATGAAAAGGGTCAAATGTTTGAATGTATACCAGTATGCACTGGATGCACTTTCTATGAAAGTTAGTTGCCTAATCACACCTGATCCGCCAATTTTAAACAAATTCTCAGTGAGATAGTCTAAGTAAGAGAAAGATAGAGGGCAATAAAAGAAATATACCGTTTACCGGATGTTAGGAAATGTGGACAAAGGTCACATGAGGCCACCAACACGTGGGACACTTACCCATTGACCATTTTATCCAAGTGTTATGAAAATTGATCGACATTATGTGGATACGCCAAGCAATTTCATAATTCTGACCATTTTGGGGCCATGACGATCGACATTTAACAAACTCTAGATGACATTTGGTTCCACTCTTGAAAGGGGTAACATGTGGGGCTCTTACATGCAAGTGACGAGAAAATGTGCGTACGTATGTGGAAACAGTGGACAATTAATCATGATTAGGGTTAAAATATTGACGATAGATACACAGATACACACAGACACACTACCAAAGCAATCCATATGTGCCCCCTGCTTCGCAGACGACACTAAAAGGGGCAAAAGAGAAAGCAAAGCACTGATCAAACTGACAAAGAGTGAACATAACAAATAGATTCAGAGAAAAGAACTAAAGTGAGAGAGACATTAACGGAAAAATGTGTGCGAAAGAATAAATGAATAACAAGTTCGTGCATGTATAGTGGGTAAAATATAGAGGGAAGAGTAAAGATTGCAGTAAAAGAGATTTACAAAATGCGATGCTCATTGGCTTCGACTAAGTTTAATAGCGCAAGCTTACCGGGTGAGTCAGAAGAAGAAACCTTAGCTTTTTTATCAGTTTGCTGATACTTCGAACTAAGCAAGGCTTTTAAAAATGCGGTACTAATGCATACTTTACTGACAATTGCTACTGCAGGTATAACATATAATTACATGAAAGCCCAACCTCTAATCTTGTTATTTAGACGAAATTTCTAAACTTACGCAATATTTTGTGTCCTAACCTGGTCAAAACACTTTCTGACTCATAGTGTAGTTTATTGTGCATCTTCCATATTAATGTAATTTGTACGAAATATACAGGTATTAAAAATAGCCACTTCCCCGAAAAGGGTTGAATAAACGTCTCACTTTTTAATCGACGAATCCGTTATGATTTCCCAAAATACTAAACGAACGCTTTTCTATTTGGTTGCCGTTTTTGATTTGGTTTTCTGGAAATTTCTCATATTGGAAAGTCGAAAGTTAATTCATTATTATTATTATTATTATCATCATATAAAAGTTGCCCTTAATGTTATGGCATTAATCATGGTCCTGATCCTTTTCCTGTTTATAGATGCGCTTTATCCGGCTTCCATCTTCATGTATATCTTGGACACGTGTAGTATCCAGAGTCGAGATTACGGAGCATTGCCTGCAATATTTGGAGAAGAGATATTTATAAGGTATGAAGAAATAAGTAGTTTACAACACTTTAAGTAAATTGAAGTAATGGGAAGTAAAAAAATCTCTTCATGCATTATAAAAATCATTATCCAATTAACAAAGATAAAAATGCAGATGCAGAAATGAAAAACCTGGAAAAAATGTATTTTTCGGGTCCCTAAGAACCCCCCTTGCCCACTTAAGTGTTAGTATAACACTAACATGGTGGTATTTAACAATGAAATTGTGTAACTCTAACGCCAGTGGGCACGGTCCCCATGGTTTAACACCCCAGGTTTTACAGTGAAAAAACCCGACGGGCTATTGTTTCATAAATGTTATATACAGATAAGAGATAAAGGGGGCATAATGGTCACTGAACTAAGAAGTGAAGTGTCTGTGTGTGTATAAAGTTGGAGGAATTTACAACGCCGGCGACTTCATCGTAAGGTAAATTACAAAATTAACATCATTTAGAGCAAGCCCTGATATTTAAAAATGCTAATGTTGACCTCATCATGCGACTGATGATTATGTGTCAAAAGGTAAAACTCACAAAAAGGTTCAATTACCAAAATTAACACTTCTATCGTAAAGGGCGTATTACAAACTATTGGATTACAACTTTATGTAAACGTTTCTTTACACGTCGTGTGTAAAAAATACATACCTGTTGCTACGGATACCTCACAAACACTAGCGAACCTTTCAGAACACAGCCAGTCGCTCAGCTGGTTGTCATGGTTGTTATAGACGTCGACGTAAACAATAGTTCCGTTTTCAAAAAAAAAAAAAAAAAAAAAGCGTGTGGGTGGGGATGTGTAATTAGATGCGGTTTGTTGTCTTAGTTTAAATGCGTTTGTTAGTACCTACCATTTAAAGCAATAATGGCACATTTTTGAAGAGCGCCCCCAATTTTGATATTTTGGGACAGTTACGTTGGTGATTGTCTAGGAAACTATACCTGCGAACGAGAATGCTAAAAAATGCGTATTTATCATAAAATAAGCGATTTTGTAATAAGAATTTGGATCCCAGATTGGACTTAACGGCAGAGCTAGAAATGGTACGTTTATGTCCGTCCATGATGAAATAGCGCCACCTCGAGAAAATAACCTCTAACTTCATTTGCCTGAACCAATAAAACAACTAATGGATGAGCGTAGACACGTACATGGCGCTATTTCCCGGCTATTTCACATTGGAAGACCGTTTCCAGCAGCCGTTGAATTATTATCGGGATCCCGATAATAATTATTCTAATTACAAAATTCCTTCGTTTGTGAGACACAGACATTTCGAGCTTAACCATTCACAGGTATGGTTTACTAGCCAGTTACCAATGCACCCGTGTAAAAATCTCAATTTTTTTGAAAAATTGGGGGCGCTGTTCACAAAAATATGCTAATATTGCTTTAATGAAGCCCACCTCTCGTTATATCTGGGAGTTGGGTCTACACTGCGCCACAGTTTCACAATTTTGGACTAAAAAAGAAAAAAGGTCCAATTTGATTATATAAAGTTTTAATCTTGGTTGGCTGACCTTGACTCCAAAATTTTATCTTTTAAGTTTTGCGCCAAAATTTCAAACCGTGTTGATGTGAGAATTCAAAACGTGAATTTTAAGCCCCATAAAATACTGTGTAAATTAATATTTGTACACCAAAAATGGTTATTTTTTCGCTCGTAACATCAAAACCAAAACATTTTAGCCTTAAGATTTTACAGGGTTAATGCGAATATAGTAGCTCTCTTCAGACACCAAAATTTGACCACTTGCAAAATCCAGGTTTAGAGAACGAGGCTATAAGCGATCGGGCCATTAACCTCTGAACCCCATTATTTGTTATAAAGAAGCTTATCGCGATAAACAATAAAGAGGCTAAGAATATTAAAACAAATCACCTCGTACCTGTTCCAGTAACTTTAACCTCACACAATGTCAGCATTTCCCCAGTATCGAGATGAATACTTAGATAATGACCGCTGATAGGTTCATCACAAACAATGGTAATTATTGAACTTGCTTGTCGTTCTGCCGACGTCACACCTGTAGATCTACAAAACGGATTCTGTTCCCCATTTGCATTATCTCCAATTCTGACCACGCTGCCATCAATTCTATAAGCTGCATCATTAGAATTACAGTCAATCAACGATGATGGTTAAACAGTTGTAAAAAGAATATCAACAGACATGTCCATGAGTGTTTTTTTTAACATGTTGTTTCTTTTTTCCGTTTCTAATGAAATATCTTAATCCCTTAATTTCTTGGATGTTGTCTTTTTTCCCGCGTGTGTAGGTGTTGCTGTGTGTCTGTGTTTGGTGCTTTTTTATATTTTATCTGTATGATATAGAAAAGAGAGTTGAAGTTTTAATCAAGTTCTTATTTCAACTTCCCAACAATTGGCCTATCACCGGGCTGTATCAATTTGACACCTTCTGCTTTATTTGGTTGACTAGATATACTAGAGGAAATCTTATTCCCAAAATGTCAGTTTATTCCGATCTTGTGTTTCAGCGCTGTAAGCAATAGATTGTACCACAGGGTCCCATAGGCCACTGTGCTATAATTTCTGTACCGCGGGCGCCATAAGTTTTGAACAAAAGCACGTACTTATTCTTTGTTGTAAGGTAAGATGGGACTGTTAGCTAATATCCCTGAAAAGTTCATTACGGTAGAATCAATAGTTTTAGGATCAAGTAACCCGCAGAACCCATTTTACAAAAATGAGGAGCTGCTAACCACAAGTCTGGCAATGAAGAACAGAATGGCAAATACAATATTGATTGCAATCAACATTTACTTGCCCAAATTTCTTACAGAACAACTTCTACTGGGTCAAATGACTGCATTTACATACTTATTACTTAACTGATAATGATAAAACATTAATTTATTGGTGATTATGTTTCGGGACGATATAAAGGTATGACTAAGTCATAGACAAACTCCAAATCACATAAAAAGATAAATGCGTTGGGCTGCAACTTGCTTGTTACTGAAAATAATGTTACATTCTCAACTTTATGAAAGTCAAACCTATGTTTTCAACACAAAACTCAATAACAATATCAGAAATTCATTCTGTCATTAAATTTCGGGTTAAGATAACTCGTAGTGTGCCGTCACAAAATGATGATGAATGATTAGCTTTAATCCAATGTTGTCTTATTTGGACAATACGGAGAGTTTGTTGATCTTTTAAGTGTGTTAAAATGCATGTTTTTTAGCTGTTATTACCAATGGAAACTTTCATATGTTAAAGTTGTTGCAGTAGCTGTCTTAAAAAAGGAAATGGTAGTTGGACTTATTTGTAGTTCTGGGCGCAAAACGTATACAGTGCCGCATTTGTAGTTAATAGCGCCTCAATTTGGTTAAATGGGTCCTGCAGATTACATGATTTCTGGGGTCATATCTTAAAAAATATTGACTCTACCTTTATGAACTTTTCAGGAATATTAGCTAACAGTCCCATCTTGCCTTACAATAAAGAATAAGTAGTCACGTGCTCTTGTTTAAAACTTTTGGCGCCTGCCACCAAATGTGTTTCTTTTTTTGGGGGGGCACACGGTATATTTAGAGGAGATGGAATTGGCACGTCAAAGTAGGTACACATGCAGAAAAATAACGTTTCAGATGATACATTTCCGAACATTTAAAATAAATGATGAATCGTAATATATGTACCTGGAAAGCATAGCAAAATATCTTCTACAGATTATTTACTCAAAGATTTCCAGGTATAAAATACATCTATAAAAGAAGCCTGAAAGTATATGTTGACATTCAGTTTTGTATTGGATGCAATCAAGATGCAAAAAAGCAAACAAATCAATTAGCCAGAGGTTATTCAAAGAAAGCCGTTGTATTTGCAATTACTATACAGCGTGTATCACTACAAATACAGGATTTTTGTGAGTACTTTCTGAATCGGGTTAGTTCAATGATCCTTAACAAAACAACAAGTAATGTGTAATGTGGGTATGCATTGAAAACAAACCAGTACAAACCTCTGTATAAACAAACTGATGATTAGTGTCACTTAAATTTTATAAAATGGAGTATCATTGTCCCAAACCATCATGGGGCTCGTTTCTGATATCAAATCAAATAAACTTGCATTGGAATTGAAATCAAGTTTTAGAGATGATATTATTGCACCTTGATTTTAAAAGATATTACAGTGCATTAGAAGTCCAATTCAAACACTTAAATTGAAAATCAATGTACACAATAATTCATATTCCTTGTTTTAAAAGTTCTCTTCCAATTTATAGATTAAGAAAATTTACATTTTAAACAATCTACACTGCTTTGTTCATAATTAAAATGATACTTATTGTAAGCCTAATCCTGTCACATTTATCCTACTTTGTAAAACTCTCACCTCTGCTGAATTTAAAACCTTTCATTATATAACTTATTTCACAAATCGGACAACCTTGGAATTTATAATTTACGCCCAGTTCTTCAATACATTGTATCTCTGGACAGGAATGTCGAAATGAGATGGGGTAAAAGGATAGTGAAGAGCAGAAAATATAGTTTTAAACGAGTGTTAACATCATGATGAACAGAGGTGATTTATAGTTTAATATTTTTTTTCCAATCCTACGTTTTCATTGATACACACTGTACATGAATCTACAATTTACAGAAATGTTGAAATAACAACTCCTGTATTTGTTTGAACTGCAATTGCATCCGTAGTTCCATGACTTACTAAGGAAGAGTTTGTGATGTCACAAATGTGTTTAAATAATAGATAGCGTTACAGTATACTTGTATTTGTTATTGATTAAAATACGAATTTATTTAGGTATGCACTTTTTAAAAAAGAAGCGGGAAACTAACTGAGACTTGTCTACTAGGGAAAATGAATTCCCGTAATGCTAAAAATGATGAGCTGTTTGCACGACTGAGGCGGTTTCAAACTGGGGATCTGTAAGGGGCCAATGTATCTGTAAGGGGCTAATTTAACAAATAAAGTAATTGGATGGTATTGTAATTAGCACTGGTCAGAAGAGGACTGAGCCAGCAATTTTGACCTGCGAGTTGGTAGATCTTAGCATTACCAATTCCCACCAGGATTGATAGTTATAAATGCCACCAATTTGTGCTCAAAGGAAGTACAGTAGTGCGTCGTCTTTAAGGTTGTTGTCGTTGAACTACAAGACCTTAAACCTTCAACGTCACTTCAACAAAGAGGTCACATAGTGAGCTGTATTAATAAGGACTTTAACATTCATTAATGTTATGAATGTAATTTGCATAGTTATTGTGGGTATTACAATTTCTTGAATCATTTTGATCAACACAAAATAAAAAATAAATTGTGTTATTATAGAACTTCACTTCATTTGTGCACTAGGTTCATTTATTTGTTTTAAACGGGTATTTCTGAATGGACTGTGATACATGACAATAGCGTCTATAGAATAATCAATTTAAAGATAGTATTTGAAATATATTCATTTTGATGTAGTAAGTATTAAAGCTCCACAAAACTGTGCTAAGCAGGAGTTATGTAGGTAAACACATACAACATGTTTTTTGGGGGGGGGGCGTCAAACGAGAGGACTTCCACAAACCAAAATATACGTATACTAGTTGGAATGGCCGGTAGACTTCAGGGGTGCTAAATATCTTACACGTATGTTTATTGTTCAGTTAATATACGTACCACAGCAATCAACTCGGTTATAGATTTGAACTCGAGTAACGCACAAATGGGTTCCTAAGTCAACCATCCACCATTCATTCTTTGAATGTCCTGTATGAAAAAGGAAAGCTTTGATTATAAAAAAAATAATGTAGAAGGAGAAAAAAAGAGGAAAGGTATCAATAAAATGTGTAGAAAAGAATTACTAATAAACTAAAGGACCACTTAATAATATCGGTTCATTGCCCTCAGTAAAACAGATGTAAACTAAAGTCAAATTGTGCTCGAAGAGCACGAACCTAGCCGTGTGGATAAAATTACCTTTGACCCCATGACGAGCACAAATTTTGTGAAGAGTTTTAAGCTGCTTCATATGTATGAGTCATGTGGCCATGCAACGTTGCACATAGCACATAGGTACTTTTAAGACCGGAAGTGGCCCTTAATGACCCTAGATTGACCTCTCGATCTATAACTTTTGTGAAGGGTCTCAAGATGCTTCATAATCATGAGTCACGTTACCATGCAATGTAACCTATAGGAGGACATACATTTTAATGGAAAATAGACAATTTAGTATACCCCGTCGAGTTCTCGTTACAAACCATCCGATGCTTACGATTTTGATACCAGTGGATATGGTTGGTCCTCTTCTTTCAATTGACACCAAAATAAATACCAACATACCTATGGCGTCACAATAACATGTTAAAGTCCTCGAGCCTGCAAAATGGGCAAGTTTTGGCCAAGCCTGGGACTGTCCTGTACAGTCTTCTGCAGTCTTCTGCAGACAAATTTGAAAAAAAAACCGCCACGATTTTTCTTGCAGCTTAAAAAAATCGTGGCTGGTTTTGGAATCGGGAAGGTCGGCTTGAACACATGAGCGGTTTGGAAGCGGTAGTTGATGAGTTGGTGTGCTTCATGAATGGTTGTGTGCAGTTGGAAAGTGGTCGGCAATGAGTCTGCTCCAAGCGGGAGAGAAAATGCAAGCCAACTGGACATGTTAAATCGGCGACTAAACTCGGCGACTACAGAAGATAAGTCGCCGACTTACAGTCTTGACAGCAACTTGTGCTGTCGTGTTAAGGTCTGCGACTGATTGAGAACTGAACAAGTGATCGCCTAGTGCTCGGCGATTGAGCATCTCTTTTCTTGTAATTTGAACAAGACTGCAGCCGAAAGAAATGTGGTCTTGTGTAGTTGGGAAGAGGTTGGGTCAGGTCGCGGGTTGTCTTCATGTGACGGTACCTTTCTTGGCGTCAACGACTCGGCGACCAATCGATGAGCAATCTTGACAGCAACATGTCACAACTTGTGCCGTCGATTCAAGGTCGACGACTAATCGGGGACTGAACAAGTGGCGTCGCCAATTAAACATTGGATCTTATTGATTCCATGATGCTGTCGCCTACTGCTCGGCGTTTCAGCATCCCTTGTCTCGTTGACGACGGGGATACTCGCGGATTAATCACCCCTGGTCGGGATAAAATTGTAAATTTTTCAAGTTTGAACAAGACTGTAGCCGAATTTGAAAAAAAATGCGGTCTTGTGTAGTCGGGAAGTGGTTGGGTCGGGAGCTGTCTTCTGTGTGATTATACCTTTACATTGTGCCTTTGAATGTTTGTATAAAACCTTTTATCCTTATAGTGGGGCATACAAATTGTCTTTTTATTTTTTAACGAATTTATGCAAGAGCTATTATCTCTGCAAATTCAGACAAAATCATTGCTGGATTCTTACCATATATGCCTACAAAGGTCATGATTTGTATGTTATAGCGCCATCTATATGTCCAGTCTCCATAGAAAGACGTGGAAAACTAGATTTCTTAAAAAATCATATTTGCGCGCAATTAAATTTTGTTCAATTTACACAGGATTTAGTTAGCGGACTAAATAATCCAAATCAGTTGTCAACACTGTGTCGCTGGAGATAATTCTTGTTTTATGTTGGTTTTGTCGTTATAAAAGATACTTTCAAACAGCTGTGGGGTGAGCCAGGCATGTTGGTCTGTATCACCTGGGGACAAAGAGGCATTTATACCAGGGCTACCACATACTACAGATGGGATGGGGGTAATGTTTGGTGTAACATGGTAAATATACGTTATACATTGTCCAAACTGTACCTTGCTTTTAATTTTGATGACATTACAAACAATATGAGACAATTTGCACTGAAATTGATGCATGTTTTAATATTAGTTAAGTATAATTTAGAGATAGCACAAACTATACAGTTCTTAAATTTTTGTGACTATATCAACAATTTTGTATGTAGTTCAACACAATTGAATCATTTTTTTTTCATTATTGACCCCTGCATAATATTTCGTGACACCCTATCTTGCCTAAGTTACCACTTATACCAGAATGGCTATCATGCATTTCCGTATACGCCATAGTGTTAGAAACTTCTGGTATCAGTGCCTCTGGTATCGGTACCAATGGATACCAATAGAGCTATTTTGGGTGGTCTGGCGAATCCACTTACGCTTTGCTGACTTAGCATTATTTAAGCTTGTATTTTTTCATGATTATTACTAGATATCTTTCTCATCAACAATGGGTAAATACAAATCTCTGGATTTGTTGGAAGTGAGGCGAAACAATCGCCATAAACCTGTGTTCATTTTTAAAAGAAGAAACGTCACCAAAACAAATGCAAGTCTGATTGAAAATATTTGAGGGGAAAAATTTTTAAAAAACAAAATGTTGAGTTCTAATGGATCCCTTTGTCCACTGGTATGTTGAGACATTCACCTGTATGTGTACATGATCCCCCACTGTAATGTTGGTTTGTATTTCCATCAATCGCTCTAGATGGTAGGTTGAAAATATTAGTGAGGAAAATTGTTAAAAATGAAAATGTTGAGTCCTAATGAGCTTTTATCCACGGACCTGTTGAGACACTCACCTGTACTGGTACACGATCGTCCAATTTCATAATTTCCATTTGCATTGCCATCGATCGCTCTAGAAGGAACACCACCCCACGCTGTAGAGCTCTGCCATGTTTCTTTTCCATTCAAGTGGTACAAACCTTAAAGCAACATAAAGACAACAAAAAGGACAATTATATTGAATATAGATAACACTTAAAACACTTAAGTGAAATAATTGTTATCACACGTTTACATTCTTTCAAAGCACAAATCAAAGCATTATTAGTATTTTTGGAAAAGCCAAGTAATGTCACATTAGGGTAAACTGGAGTCAATGGGACACTTAAACCTAAATTGGTTCAAAACAAACATGTGGTACGTTTGTAAGAATTTCATTTACTTCTAATTCATAATTAAGGTGACTTGCCACTTGGTCTAATCCCAATTGATCTAATGGCCATTTTGTCTAATTCCAATTGAACTAATATCATTTAGTCTAATAACCATGTAGGCTAAAAACCATTTAGTCTAATAGCTATGTAGTCTAATATTCATCTGGTCTAAAACTCATATCGTCTAATATCCATATCGTCTATAACCGAATTGGTCTAATGCAAATTGGTCTAATACCCATCTGGTCTAATATGCCATTTGGTCTAATATCCATCTGGTCTAATATCCATTTGGTCTAAAACCCATTTGGTCTAATATCAATTTGGTCTAAAACTCATTTGGTCTAATATCCATTTGGTCTAATATCCATTTGGTCTAAAACCCATTTGATCTAATATCCATTTGGTCTAATATACATCAAGTCTAAAATTCATTTGGTCTAATATCCATTTGGTCTAATACCCATTTGGTCTAATATCCATTTGGTCTAATGTTCATATGGTCTAATATCCATTAGGTCTAATAATATATCCATGATACTTATGGCTTTAATCTGATGATCAAGATTTTCTTTTTGAAGAATGAAGAAAAAGTAAGAAAAGAGAAAAATAAGTGCATTATGTCCGTGTTTTAAGGCATGGCTTAAATAATAAAATAATTAAATTTGTTTCTCTATTTTTATATGCGACACCCACCTCCATACAGTAAGTATGGTTATAGTAGGGACATTCCTTCTATAAATGATAGGCTTTGGAAATGACTACATTTGGTCATCGAACATTGCCGTACGTTTCATGTCAGTTTTTTGTTTCTCTGTCTGTAGTTTCATATTCTTGTATGAAAAAAATATGGTGTGCATTCTGCTTAGTTTAGTTTGTCTTAATCTCGTTCCCTACATTAAGTTGGTATACCTGGCTTCTCTTGTATCATTTTTGATTCTTGGTGCATTTTGTATGTTACCTTGACCGAAGGCTGCACCTACTTTGCCTTCCCATAGAGCACAATGCAAAAATGGGACAAATGTGAAATTCACACGTCTTATGTAAAATGGTCGTAACTTTAATTATACAGGGCGAGTAAGAAAAAAATGGCCCCTATCTTATATCTTTTAGAAGCATATATCTATTTCTATCTCCCTGGAGGGAATGAAGGAATAAGGGAAGAGGGGAAAGAGAAAAGTTGGAAAATCTGGTTGGTCTCGAACCAGGGGCCCCATGACCTGTGCATATCACGCTACGGCGGTGTACCTTCGTCCCGGGGGTGGGGGGGACTTGTATTCCAAGGTGGATATCATGCTCCGGTACAAAAATATGTAATTAGGGTCGTTTTTTGAGATCAGGCGATGAACGCGCGTACATTGTTTAGGGTATCAAAAAATCGTCAAAAATTCAAAATAAGAATATGTTTTTCACGTCGAAAAATACGTGTTTATGATGTGATATATTTCAGTACTTGCAAAAAATTACTTTAAAATGCTGGGAAATAGTGGGTTTTGTTCCCGAGTTTCTTCTGATTTCACATCCCCGAGTGATTTTAACCGTTTTCAGCCTTATTTTAGCTTATTTTCTCTATGTCGTCGCCGTCTCCTACATATATAGCCTTTATAATTTGGAGTTTCATTTCATTTTCGCGTGTAAATTCTACGCTAAGAATGATCTTTAGATGTAGGCTTAGATTCGTTGAAACACAATTAGGGTCTGTCTCTAGATTATGTCAATCAAAGTAAGGTCATGGATATTTAGTCCGGGTTTTTACTTAGTTCAATGAAATGGCTGAATATGCAGAAAAACTGTCAATTACGACACCTGATAAGTCCCATTAATTTCAAAAAAATTAGGACAACTTTAAAAGACTTGAAATTTAAATGTAATGGATTTAAATTTTAAACTTATTAGGCTATAGATAATGCGCAAATTGATTCTTTACACAAAAGAGTGAAAAAATTTCTTTTATCAGGGCCAGTTACAATAAGAGTCTATAGTCTGTTCCATGTAAAGTGGTTAAAGGTACATTTTATAAACGTACTCGTTTAGGGTCGTAAAATATGTTAAAATACCCATTTAGGGTGTATTTTTGAACTGTCATGCAAATTAGGACTTGTTTAGAGTTTTAAATTAAACCAAAACACTTGTTAAGGGTAGCAAAATCAAGCCCAAAGTACTTGCTTAGGGAAGCAAAATCAACCGAGTGAAATACGCGCTAAGGGTACACGAGCATGATATCCACCTTGGAATACAACCCCCCCCCCCGGGGTGGGGGGGAATTTTGTGCCCGTATGTGTTTTCGTTCGATGACGTCATTGCTGCATTCGGGACTTTATGCATTTTTCTCACTCAGTGCATTCGGGTTTTTGGTGTTTTGGTGGCGTTAGGGTTAGTGTGTGGAAAAAATTATTTGAAACGCCTTTTAAAAGTTATCGTATATGGCATATTTTGGTCTACAAATAAAGACAACACTTATACATTTTCTACCTCAACATGCTATCAAAGACGTTTGTTTCTTCGAGGGGTATGTTTCATTCAACTCTTCTAGAAACTATTTTTAAAAAAACTTTTATGAGTGATGAAGTTATACACACACTGGCCATAAGTATTGCAACATTCAGAAAACGAAATTCATAATCACCAATTGATTTCAAACTATACCATGGATTCTTGACCACTCAATACGTATTAAAATTCCAAAGTTGTGTTTTTCAAACAGATGTTATTCCCCCAAATCTAAGAGAGTGAAAAAACGTTTGATTTGATTGTCACGTTCCCTAAATATGGCGGATAAAAGGAACAGCAAACGATAACTTGTCGATTGCACTCCAGAAGGAATACGGACACAGGCCGAAATATCTGGCTTCAAAACAGCCATTTAAGGCATTGTACGGGTTCATTAAGGGCTTACTTAAATTTTTTACTGGAGCAAATCTGGTGGTTGTGTGAAACGGAAAGAGATAAAGTCAATGGAAGATAGGTTGTCTTTGAAATATTCGATAACTCCGAGACACCTGAAATGCAATTCTAATGATACCTCACGTGGTTTACGTAAATCATGTGTAACCTTACTCGTTCCCATTACATGACAAACAGCACAATGTCAACGTGCCATTTTAAAAAGTTGTTCAGGTATCACGGTGGCCTCTTTCGTGCCATTAAAATTTCCCGAGTCCAACGGTGGTAAAATGCTCCAATCTTTTATTGACATTATCTCATTGCCGGTCCATACAACCACACCCTGTTTCGCCCTAAACATTTAGATTAGACCCTAACAAACTCGTAAAGTTCATTTTAGCGACTATTCGGCGGCCATTTTGCGTTTCCTCTGCCGGTATTCCTTCTGAGTACAATCGCAATTTATTATTAGCCAGCTTTCTTTAACCCGCCATATTAAGGAATAAAGAAAATCAAATTAAACGTTTGTCGCACCACTTGATTCTGGGACACATCTGTTTAAAAACCCCACTTTGACAATAATTACGTAATGTGTAGTCAAGAACTCCTGATACAATTTTAAATCAATTTGTGAATATAAATTGCTTTTTCTGCATGTTGCAATACTTATGGCCAGTGTGTAGAAAGATAAATAGGGCATCAATAGTACATTTGACGGCATTTTTGGGGGGAGGGGTGGAAAATATCATCACACTCGATTTGCTGCCACACTAAAATGTAATGTGGATCCGTGGACAAAGTGTAAAACCGACTACTTGAATTTAAAAGACCGATCGGTGTGAATGTGTGTGTGAATGATCTTTACAGCAAATCACACCTAATTAAACAAAGCTTTCCGTTGGTACCATATGTTCAGATATATGTTTCTTAACCCTCAGCTTGCGGAGTTGCCATCCCCTAGTGAACTTTCCTCCGGTGCGCTAAAATTAATGCAGAACTTTCGTAAAAAGCTCCTTCCCGGTCGTTTTAAAGAGAAAAATGTGAAGGTAACACATTCACCGGAGTGGTATGCTGTCAAAGTCCAAGGTTGGGGGAGGGGGTGCCACATATTCTGCACAGTGTGCCTGTAAAACTCTTTGTTTATGTACAACTATAGTCAATTGCATGCCATCATTTAGAAATTAAAACCACATGAAAAGCCGATATTCCTACCTTTTTAGTGCAAATTGCCTATTTTCTGTGGAAAATGTCAATTTTGCCGGCTCGCGGACTTTATATGGCGTCACTGTGACGTCATACTAGTTATGTTGGTACTTATTTTGGTATCAATGGAAAGTGGATGACCATAGTTACCCACTGGTATCAAAATCATGAGCATCGGGCACTTTACAACGAATTCTCGAGGGGCATGGTAACCACAACACTAGGGTAAATGCATCAAATCTATATCATTAAATTTTGACACAGAATCAGCGTTACGAATATCAACTGGTGTACTTTCCCAAAGTCTGGGAAACTAACAAACACTTTAAGAAAAATAGTTCTTGCTCTCCAATGCATTAAAAAAGCCAAAAAATGAAGAACCAACAAATTTTAAACAAAATTGTAAATGCTGAAATTTGAACAATGACAGGAGAAAATGTAAGGAGAAAACCCGGACGACATGAACGAACGCTGTTCTGCAATACATTAAGTGTCTCCTGGGGGACATGGACAACATGCGAATGAAAAGTCAACTGCTAAAAATGGCTAATGACCGCTTGTAGGGGAGGAGAATAAGAGAACCTTGGTCGCCGGAATCGCTGGCAGCAGAAATGATTATGATGTTGAGGATGGCATACTGATACATACAATTGGCAGATATTTTTTTTTTCAATATTATAAATCAATGTTTAAGATCAATTATTTTGAGTTTAACATTCAAATGGATATTAGACCAAATGGGTATTAGACCAAATGGATATTAGACCAAATGGATATTAGACCAAATGGGTATTAGACCAAATGGAAATAAGACCAAATGGATATTAGACCAAATGGGTATTAGACCAAAATGGTATTAGACCAAATGGAAATTAGACCAAATAGATATTAGACTATATGGATATTAGACCAAAATGGTAATTAGACCAAATGGTGTTTGTGGTTATTAGACCAAATGGCAATAGACGAAATGGGTATTAGACTAAATGGGCATTAGACCAAATGGATATTAGACATTCTGGTTGTTAGATAAATTGGATGTTAGACTAAATGGCTATTAGACAAATTGGTATTAGACAATATGGGTTTAGACTAATTGGAGTTAGGCCAAATGGCTATTAGACCAAATGGGATTAGACCAAATGGCAATAAACCATAATTAACAGGTCCAGTTACCTCCAGAAACCTGTATATTCGTATATTGAGGTAAGTGGGACAAGTGCCTGGGAAAATTGGGCAATCAATAGGAAAGATTATATGACATGAAAAGTATATATATTCACGGCTATGTATTCCAGAAGTTTGTCTGACATAATTATACAAAATATTTTGTGCTCGTTATTTTCAGATACTTCATAACACGCCAGAAGAATTTATATCGCTCAATTAATAGCAATTCCCTACAGTTTGTTTCATGTCACACAATTCATATTGTCAGAAAATAGCTTTTTGTCATTTTTGTGAGGAAAAATAATGAAATTACGTTAACAACATATATTTTTTTAAAATAATATTGAAAATATAAAACATTTTTACTCAATAATCAAGTCTTACTTCAGGCGGATTTGAGGTGGGGTGAGTGGGACAGCAGGCTAAGGAATTTGCATATTAATTGGCATAATGTCACCATTAACTTTTGTAACTTGCCGCATGTGTTTGGTAACTGTTAAGTATTCAGATTTGACTTTATTTTATTCAGTCTTAAGCCTTTCTCAGCAAATATTTCAGCAAATATACTCAAATTGTTGGCAATTGGCGCAATTAAAAGAACACAGATAGTAATGGATGTTGACATTACTGCCAGCATTGTATCAAACTTCAAAAGAGTGCAATCATCAGCTCACAGACCATTGCTATTGCATGTGCTAATCGCGGCTATTTTTTTATGTCAAGCCTAATCTAGGCATTAACAGCAGTCAATTAGTAACGCTGACGGATTGGCGCCTAGATAGCGATTAACCTCCCTTTTCAAACTCTGCAAGTCCTGGTTTGATGCTACATGAGCAGGAAGGGCATTTCATAAGCCTACAGAGAATGGGAGAAACGATCTTCTGTGGGAGGCCAAGTGGGGATCAACTCAAAGCAGCTCAGGTAGCAGCTGGCTGAGGAGATATTGTGCTTGTGCATAAAACATACGATGGAAAAGAGTGACAATTCCAACTGCCCTGCGATGACCAAGAGGTTGGATGTGATAAGTGGCGAGCTCACTCTCGGGGATACCAATTACGGAAATGGCACGTCTCTGGATTACATCTAGTTTGGATAGTGAAGTGGGTGTTGCTTCACACCATGCTGAGTTTGCATATTCCATGTTGGATTGAGCCATGAATTTATATATGACAGCCCTATCAGTTGTCTCAAGATAGGGTGCAGCTCGACGAAGCAATCCTTGTCGCTGACTGGCAGTTCTAGCCATTTTGATAATCACAGGAGACCATGACAGGTCATTACTGATGGAGATACCAAGTAGATCGACACTGTCGACCTCCGCTAGAGTTGTACCAAAGAAGTGGAGACTTGGATGGCCTGTTGCAGCACCCTTCCCATTTGACATTGTAACAGTTTTACACCCGACAGCACCTAAGAGCACATTCCATGAAGCCTCCCAAGACCCGACCTCCTGTAAGTCTCCGTCGAGAGAGGCAGCAGCTGGGACTCTGTCCTCTTTTGACTTCATGAAGGTCATGCGTGTGACATTGTCGGATGTCGGGAAGGAGGATTCAGGAGTCTTTCGCATGTCGTCAATGAATATATAAAAAGAAGAGGCCGAGGCGAGGATTGAGCCTGTGGGTACATTAGCATTGATCGACCCCGCCGGACACCGTCCCGCTCAGGACCCCTGGATGACTTGGGGAGCGCCACAGTGTAACTGTCAATAAATAAAAGCGTCTGTTGTTTAATAGATTATTCCGCCAAATCAGCACCTCTGAAAAGAGACACACCCCTGCGACACTCATGTATTAATGACATTTAACCACGGAGTACATTTTTGCGTAAATGATGTGAGAGGACCGGAAGTATTGCTCGACAAAGGGGTTCTGTCGCCCCGACATTATAAACACTTGTCAGTAATATCTTTACTACAAGCCTGAAGTACAATTGTCTGAATCTCGGTTTGAATGTTTTTTAATTGTGATCCCAAAAAATGCTAGCTACACTGTCACATTCTGGCAGGGATGTCAACACCTTAGATTTTGTAGCATTAGTTGCCCTGTAACTATTTTTCCTTAATGTAATAGTTTTCTTGCTGTCCTCCCTCTGACGCCCGAGCCCTTCGCACTTAAAGTGCCTGGGTACCTCCCAAGAACATATGCGCAGGGTGTTAGCTCCCAAGTTAATAACTCTCAAATTTCTTTCCACAGGTCACGCGATAACCTCCCTCATGATGAGCGTCAACTCTGGTTCTTACGTCACGCAGAGACATTATCATCAACCAGCAGATAAATGGATAATGGTTTATCAGTCGTTGTCAGAATCTCTAGAAGTACATCACGAAGCCATGCGCAACCCATCTCAGAAACCGTGATACCGGGTTTTCTCTCAACGATAAAGCAAACCTTGGATGATATGCACACTCGTGGTTAAACTTCTGACAAAGTCATAAATTTATTTCCCACAGATTGTAAAGCTGCAGGTTTCCCTCTCATTCTTTGTTGTCCATTTCATTAAACTTCTTGTTCCAAAGGCCGCATCCTTTACAATTTCATGGCACCCCTGACTTTCTCAGGAACTTGCAGCTGTCAAGGACCAGGTTCCCAGCACCGCCCATCATGGGACATTTTATTGTCGCTCCCTCTACACGGATATTCCCACGATGCAGGGGCAGGCATCGCAGCCCAGCTGGCAGCTTTGCAGAAGATGGCCACACCAAATCAACCCCCCTGAGGGTCTGGCCACCTTTAATGAAGCATGTACTAACCAAGAATAATTTTATCATTATGAAAGACAATGACTTGCAGGTTATATGGGACTGGCGATGGGCACGAGGATGGCGCCCTCACTGGCTTGCCTTCCAGCCTTGAAGAGCCAGATGCTTGCTGCAGTACCATGTCGTCCTTGGGTTTGGCGGAGATACATCGATGATGTATATTTTGATATGAACAGGGACTTGTCTCTTTGATTCATGAAGGTCATGCGGTGACATGTCTGCCGTAGCGGAAGGATGGATTCAGGATTCTTCTCGCGATGTCGTCAATGATATCATATAAAAAGAAGGTGCCGGGATTGAGCCTTGTGGTACATTCGCATTGATCGACTCCGCCGGACACCGTCCCGCTCAGGATGACTCTCGAGGGAGCGAACACGTTGTAACTTGTCAATAAATATAAAGGCAGTCTGTGGATAGATTTTCAGCCAATCAGCACCTCTGAAAGAGACACCACCCTGTGCAGCACTGTATTAATGACATTAACCACGAAGGAGTTACATTTTTGAACCTAATTATAACAAGTTGAGAATATTTGAAAACTTTCACATTCTTTCTTAAAGTGAGTCACTATACAATCGTACTATCTTATGTCGACCTTGGCCAATTTTGCACTGTGCTAAGAAAATTGATTCTGGTTTGTTGTTGTGGTATAGGTTAATTATCAGCAGTGTTTGTAATGTATATTACATTTGCAGTTGTGCTGTATATTTGCTCACCCATTGTGTCCTTCTCTGATAGCGTGGCAAGATATGATTTGGTTAAACCCCGCTTGTTGCCCACGGTCCGTGCGTTTATGACTATGTGTCTTTTTGCTTTTAAACAAAGAACAAAATATATATATGTATGGCTGTTTTCATTTGCAATTTAAAAATATAGCTAGTTTCCCGTGTGTGCCCCCAATTTCACACAATTCCACGTTAGTTTATATCAGAATATTATGTATGATTAAACTTATCCTATTTGTGTTAGATGTACGAGCCTCTACAATTATTTATTGAGATACACTATCAAGTTACACTGTTGGAGCGGCCACCAAGGAGTCCCCAGTACCCAGCAACCCATTTGAGAATCCCAAGGCAGATAGCCTGGCCAGCAGACCAGGATGCCACACTCTGT
Source organism: Ophioderma brevispina (assembly GCA_023653785.1). Classification (NCBI taxonomy): domain Eukaryota; kingdom Metazoa; phylum Echinodermata; class Ophiuroidea; order Amphilepidida; family Ophiodermatidae; genus Ophioderma; species Ophioderma brevispina. Next base: position 86,490 of record JAMKCH010062076.1, read on the forward strand.
CAAATGCATTGCAAGACATACAATCCCAGCCTCCTCTCTGCCATTGATGGAATCAAGCGATCTTGCAATGGGAATCAAGATGACGGCCACAGCCTCACAGACCAGTCGCTCCATCACCTTGGACATTATAGACAGCAAGGAGATTGGTCGATCGTTACTAGGCGAATGCTTGTTACCCCTCTTATGACATGGGATGACCTCAGCTACCCTCCACATCACTGGCATGTGGTACCCACCAAAGCAAAGTTGGAATAGATGCGCCAGTGGAACCGCCAGCTCTTGGACAGCATCTCTCAAAACGACGACTTGGACGCCATCCGGTCCGTAGGCCCCGTTGACATCTAGCCTCAACAGTTGTTTCCCCACCTTCCCCGGCCAGAACACCATCTTGCCAAAGAAAGACATGCAGAGTTGCTTGGCCTAAGGACTGGCACTAAGGACTGGCACTTCAGACCTCCCTCCTCCCCACCAGGCCACGAGCCGTCCACCACCACCAAGACTTAGAGACTGGAGCTCGTCCGTCACCTCATCTCCGATCCCGCGAGTGGAAGCAGCCCTCCTAGAAACAGATGTATACCCGCCTCTAGCCTTGCTGCAATTTAGGCGAGCCCCGGGAGCCCCAAGAGACTTCCACCCTCCCCAGGCACCATCCCTCTTCTTCAGAGCTTTGTCGTAGCCTTCGTTCCACCATTCTGGACAAGACTCAATGGCCCCGATCACCTCCAGTGGAATGAACTCTTGCATGGCATCACTGATGCCGGCACCGGCGACACCCCACACGATCCATCAGGGCAGTCTCTCACAAGTAGACCACTCCTGCGCATGGAGTTCCTGCAAGACAGCTCCCCAGTCCATTCCAGTCAGCCTTTTTGCACAACCAAACTTTCCTTGGTGGAGTCGCATCAGATAAAAGTGAAGTTGCAGTGCCGTTTTCGCAAGGTAGTGGTCCGATGTTCCAAAGCTGTGATCAATGGAGACTGGAGAAAAAGATTTGGAGCGTCGGTAATGATGAGGTCCAGGTGGTTGCCAAGTTGATGAGTGGCTCCAGAAACAATTTGGGTCAGATCATGAGTGCATCAGAAGTCAAATGCTGCCCCCACCTCCTGCATCAGTTGGAGATACGCCGTGCAGCTATCCACGACGATGGAAGTCAAAATCTCCAGCCAGGATGCCAATGTTATCATTGGTTCTGGTAATGAGATGGTCTAGGTGTTTATCACACCAGGCTATTACATCCATCACTTTCCCTGGAGGACAGCACGCAAGTGACAGCAATACGGGCCACTCCCAGTCCGGACGTTGGACATCATCAGCTCAAGCCCCCCCTGTTCCAGGACGCATCTCCCAACACAGACAAGCCCAATCTTAGAATAAGATCGGCATCCACCCCATCCACTGTCATCATAGCGACCTTTCCTCATGCAAGTGTAGGTGCCCATAGAGACCTGAGGACCACCTTCTGGAACAGAAGAATCCAGTTGATTTTCAAGGTATGAGGATGATGCGAGCCCAGGTTTGGGACTCGGGTGGAGTACTAGCAATTATAGCCTACAGTTGTCCCCTGTTTGTTCTTAGGCCTCTAATGTTAGTCAACCACAGATTCAGATTCGTTGGTCGGTTTTAGCGGAAGCCACATTTAGTCGTTACCATTCGGTCCGTCCATTTATTATTAGTTGTAGCGTTTCGCAACATGAATGCAGAATTGGGGGAGGCAACAGCTATGGAGGGAGGAAGAAAAGGAGGAAAGAGCACCCAAAGGGGCCATCCAACGTCCTTTACTGCACGAGAGGTAAAACTCATATAACGCAACGGTGAAACACAAAGGAATCTGATTGTCTGGACAAATGTTATTCCCTGCTTCCCGGCAACTGCTCTGAAATAGTGCCTAAATTTTGCGAGGTAAAAGAGCGGGATTCTCCAAAGTCCAGTTCAGTCTGATGATAGGTACAAAAGACTTCTGCAAAGAGTGCCCTAATGCCCCAAAGATGAAGGATCACTCCTGTCCGTTCTCCACCCTGCGAATTTAGATAGATGAAAAAAGAGTGTGCAGTAATGGCAGGAGACCTCTGGAAACTAGATCTAGCCCTACCGGAAAAGACAGACTGTCTGATCTAACACCTCCACTGTTTCCAGCAATTTAAGCAACCCTAAGGCCCGGCCGGAACATCACAAGTTGATCTAGAAAGACCGGTATTATCCCTAGCCTTCAAAGCTGCCATGACACACGGAGCATCCACAGACAGAATGACAAACAGAGCGATATCGCCTCATCCATTGGCTGTAGTTTGTTAGTCGTTACAGTTGCAGTTTTGCACATAGCAATTTTGCATGTTAGCAATTTTTTGTCACGTATAATAATGGCGAGGATATTAGGTGAAACCTTTGACGATGAGTAAAAACGGTTGTAAAAAGGGGGTGGATCTATCAGCGCGTATGATGCGTAGTCGGTCGATGACCCAGCAATAGCAGATCGCTTCGATGGCCAAGAAGAGGCAAGTGCATATTTACTGCAGTAAATAGCAGGCAGCCAATTTACGTGTCGTCTTGGCACACCGCGCCGGCCATTAGTTGAATCTTGGCATAAATAGCAAATCTTCATTGCGCTAGGGAGTTATCAAAAACACATAATCGGTGCGCGTTGATCGGATTTTTTTTACATTGCGGTACACTGGAGATTGGCCAAAGACTTGGCCTATCGTAACGATTTACGCCACCAAATATTCCTGAACTAAAGGTCTAGTTAGCTGACTTTTATAATATAGGTGTATTTTTTTGAAAAAAAAATGAAAACGTGAAAAAATACGATCCATGCAAGCATTTTCTTACCCTATAGCTGGCTCAAATTATCGGATTGCTGTGTCAAGTCATGCCACCACCCACGGCACAAAAAAACTCGTGAGCTAGAGTGTTTTTGGTGAGGAAACCCGTTCTAACATCAGATCGACCACTGATTCTTCGATTTCGCGATATTCAGGGTACCCGAAACCGTTTTTGTTTTTCATTCCTGTTCAGCCTTTAACCAGCGTTTGGCTGCTGGGGAGCCCATGACGTAGCGCATGTCTAAGATAGCCGGCCAATTAGCGATGCGGATACGAAATATGTGGCGCTGTGACCGAGCAATACAGATGCTATGAGATCGTAGATGATGTGTGAGGACCAGGAAGTATTTGCTGACAAAAGGGTTCTGTCGCCGACTATAACCACGTGTAATATCAAATCTTACTACAAGCCTGAAGTACAATGTCTGAATCCCAGAGTTGAATGTTTTTTAATTGTGTCAAAAACCATGCTAGATACACTGTACATTCTGGCAGGGATGTCTAAACCTTAGATTTTTGTAGCATTAGTTGCCGTAACTATTTTTCCTTAAGTAATATTTTCTTGATGCTCACTCCCTATTGAGCCCGAGCCCTTTCGCACTTAAAGTGCCTGGGTACCTCCCAAGACATATGTGCAGGGTGTTAGCTCCCAAGATAATAACTCTCAAACTTCTTTCCAGCAGGTCACGCGATAACCTCCCTCATGATGAGCGTCAGGCTCTTGCCTCTCTTGGGTCACGCAGAGACATCATCATCATCAGCAGACTAATCAGATAATGTTTATCAGTCGTTGTCATGAATCTCTAGAAAGTTACATCACGAAGCCATGCGCCATCTCAGAAACCGTGATAACAGGGTTCTATCAAAGATCAGACACCTTGGATGATATGCACAATAGTGGTTAACTTTCTAGGACAAAGCTCATAAATTTCATTCTCCACAGATTGTAAAGGCTGCCAGGTTCCCTTCTCATTCTTTGTTGTCCATTTCATCACTCTTGTTCCAAAGGCGCCATCATACATTCATGGCACCCCTGACTTTCTCAGCGAACACTTGAAGCTGTCAAGGACCAGGTTCCCAGCACCGCCATCATTGGAACATTTATGTCGGCCTCCCTTACACGAGATTCCTCACGAGGAGGGAAGGCATCGAGCCAAGCGTGCAAGCTTTGGCCAGAAAGTGGCACACAACTCAACCCCCCTGATGGTCTGGCCACTTTAATGAAAGCATACTAACCAAGAATAATTTATCATTATGAATGACAATTACTTGCAGGTATATGGGAGGCGATGGGCACGAGGATGGCGCCCTCACTGGCTTGCCTTTAACATGTCCAGCATTGAAGAGCAGATGCTTGCGCAGCACCATGTCGTCCTTGGGATTGGTGGAGATACATCGATGATGTATATGATCTGGACTCAGTGTATGAGGAGAGCCTATCACATTTATAACCAATCAATTCTTCCACAGAACCAATGACTCTCTCCGTGCTGGGCGATTATGTATTAGTTATAACACAAAAAGTCAGAAACATTGAGACGGTTTGCCAAAATTTGCAGGTCATTTGGGGAAAACCATCTAAAAAACACCAAAAACAAAGACTAGGGCTTGTTTGAACTCATTCCAATTCATTTAGGCGGAATTTGAATATGCCCACGACAATAAATAATTTTGATTTTTGTAACCCAAAAATCCAAAATTGACCAAATTATTGCATGTGTCGAGTGCACTCGGCATCCGCAATGAGAGAGTTAAATTCAATTCTGATACCTAACCACCAGGTACATTTCCTTTATGTTACGAGAAAGCAGAAGGCACACTCCTCCACGGATCTATATACCAAGCCCACAGACACTCATCCGTACCTCCATTCTCTAGTTGTCACCCTCGCCACTGTACGATGGCATTGCTTACAGCTCAGGCGTTTAGCCTTCGCGCATATGTTCTAGAGAATCTAGATTTCTATACATTCCAGGAATTTGAAGAACACCTAGTGACCAGAGGACACAGCTCCAGCAAAGTTCAACAAGCCATCCAGAGAGCCTACTCGCTATCCAGGAGTACAGCTCTTGCAAACCCTGAAACCTGGATAGTACTACGCCCAAACTCCCCCTTGTGGTTACATTTCATCCCAGTCTTCCTCCCCTGCGCCGTATTGCTAACACTAACCATCATTCTTCACACTTCAGATCGCCTTCGCCATGCTGTTCCTGACACTCCCATCTTGGCCTACAGATGGCTACGTACGTGACATTTCACCCAACGCTCGCTTAGTAGATCTAGGGGGATTATCAGCTGACCAATGAAGTGGTCCGATAATGGAAAAATCTGGCTGCCGTGGCCCGGCTACGTGACTTTTCACCCAAGAGTTGGGTTAATAATCTAGAACGATTTACCGGTGACCAAGGAAACGGTCCGGCTAGGTGACTTTTCACCTAAAGATCTAGGGCGACTTTCCTCTGAACAAGGAAGCGGTCCGCTCTGGACTTAGTTTTTTTCTGAACTCTGGACTTAGTTCATTTTTGAAATGTCTGAGAGGCACTACCCTCCTATAGTATACGTTCTTGTCGCGGCCACTTTTCTATCCTTAGAGCAACTTCATAGCGATGGTCCAGTACTTGACCTCAACTGACTTGTGCGAGTTTGCAGTCAGAAACCGGGCATGATACGTACTCTCTAAAATATTAGATATGAACCCTTCAAACCCGTATCTGACAAGGTTTCCCGAAAACCGAAACCGGGGCCAAACATTTTCTGCGGACCCTAAGGGTAGTCTCCGGCCGGCACTAAATAGGTGATGTTTTCCGTTGTGGCTGGCTAAATGTGCTGCCGTGGCCGGCCACTTGAATGAAAAGGTGAATTAGTGATTTCTAGTTCACGAGTAGATTACCGGCAGCTTTTGGTCGTTTACATGCCGTGGCCCTGCCACGTGAAAATTCACCTAGCCGGGCCACGGCAAGTACGTAGCCAGGCCACGGCAAGTTGAATTTTCAAAAATGAACTAAGTCCAGAGCGGACTGCTTCCTTGTTCAGCGGGAAGTCGCCCTAGATCTTTGGGTGAAGAGTCACCTAGCCGGGCCACGGCAAGTACGTGGCAGGGCCACGGCAAGTTGACTTTTTCAAAAATGAACTAAGTCCAGAGCGTACTGCTTCCTTGTTCAGCGGGAAGTCGCCCTAGATCTTTGGGTGAAGAGTCACCTAGCCGGGCCACGGCAAGTACGTGGCCAGGCCACGGCAAGTTGAATTTTCACAAATGAACTAAGTTCAGAGCGAAACGCTTCCTTGTTCAGCGGGAAGTGCCGTGGTCCTTCTTTGTGAAAAGGTTCGCTGCCGTGAGCCGGCTAAGGTTTGCATCGTGCGGTATTCGTCACCACTTC
>JAMKCH010062082.1:0-19842 GCA_023653785.1 Ophioderma brevispina
AATTGTACTAATACTTAGTCTTTCTTCAGTGACATTCGATTTTGTAGTTTGCACAATTGGTCGTAATATACGATGGGGTATAGCGCCCTCTACTTGGGATTGTATTCTAGTGTAAATGGACGCCTTCTTCGCATAAATTTGTGCTTTGTGTTTTTATATTCGTGATAAATCTTCTGCGGAAAAATTAGACAATAAAGATGACTCGATGTACATGTGTGTGCTTGTGCGCACGGTTGTGTGCGCGTGCGTGCGTTGTTGGTCAACCAACCACCATTTGATACTGGCCGGCAATGTTCTGTACTGTCGGGCGTTGTATAGTTTGCATAATGATGAGTTATTTAGTATACGTAAATTTTCCCCTTGCCATGAGAACATTATACTTTTATTGACACATATTGATTGATAGATGGCTATTTGCGCAAAGACGCCTCGCTTCATCTCCTGTTGCGGTTGCTTGACAAATTTCTGAGGCGCCTCTAACTAACGGTAATGCCAGAATTAAGTAAATTTTGAACACATTAGCTAATAAAACTACTTTATCTTCTGCTCGTCTTTTAAGGCGAAAGATGCATGCCATTGGGAATCAAAAGGGGTTCCATGCCTATCCTAAGCAGTTGGAGATGAGAAAGAAGGCGATGGTTCAACTGTTACTTCCAAAGATAAACTGTTCATGTCCGTTTTATTCAATCTTAATTGCCCTAACAATCCGATTGATTGGATTCAAAGACTGCACTACTGTAGTGAGAAACTTACATACACCTGCATAAATCCCAAAATATTCCAATACCAGTTGTCAATGGTATTTGCAAAGAGGATTACCACTGTGGTACGTGACAGGTACAGCGAAAAAAGTACTCTTCTGGCATCACTGCCAGCACAATTTTGACCCCAAATTTTAAGCATTTTGCCACACTCGACACTTTATGACACAAACAAGTGTGGTTGGGGTTATAAATTCAAAATGCATGTATCTAATCATTCATCATATAATGATTTTACAGGAAACTAACCGGATATGTTTAAATAATAGGCTAAAATAACAAAAATCAAAAACTAAAAAATCTTAAAAAAAAAAAAAAAAAAAAAAAAAAAAAAAAAAAGGGTTGATTTTGCATTTTCTTTCGTTAAAAAGTCCACGGTTTTCCTCAATTATGTCGCCCCAAGGAATAAAAATAAATAAAATTATGGTCAGAACAAAAGTGGAGTTGCCTTACCAGCAGAGAACATTTAGCTGGAAAATTAATAAACTATTTCGTCGTAGTGTGCAATACTCTGTGTGAAACCTCCCAACTGGCCAAGCTGAGTCGGATGGAGAGAGATTACTTCAAGGTCCAATCGAGCGGCCTTGATGTTTCCAAACAAGAGTCGGTGAATGAGAGTAATCTTGGGTAATCGGATTTCTAATTCGAGCCATCTCCTTCTTTCTCATCTTCTCTGAGTCCTAGAAGTATACATTTGCAATACACAGAATGGTAGAGCTATTTTGGCATCCCGTACGTTACACTGCAGAATATTAAGGATTTCACAATGAGAGGGCGTCGATCGTACTTGTGATAGATCACGGTCTGTAGAACAAAACTAGCCACCAAATTAATACAATAGTTCGCAATTCTAACACACTCAATCAATGTTGTGATTCTTTAAAATAAAAGACACAATTAACCTCAGGGTCTGTGGTATAAACGACTGGTACGTTACTGCCATCCCGTGTCACTTTCAATCGCGTGGCGGGGCGGTTCGTGAATTCGCGATGATTGAATTTTCGCGTCAGTTGGACAAGTGTTCGTATTAGGGGGCGCAATATTAATGGAACAAGTTTGGTATTCCAGGATTATGCCAGTAATTAGAGTTATTTTAGTTTCGTCCTTGTTTGAATCCACTTGCTCTGAACCTGAAGACAGATCCGAGAGGGTATAGGTCGTAACAGTATAGTTTCATTGTCTGGAACCAACTGCGCTCTGAACCTTAGACATTGCCCGAAAAAAGTGGGGCATTTACATAACCCACTGAAGAGCAGAGAGACTGGGGACAGCTACACCCATTGCTATATGCACTAGGGTAAGAGACTATTCGCCATGTTGAATATCCTTGTCGACTCGGAAAATTTCATGATTGAAGACTTGCAAATTTCTACTGAAACAAAAAAAAACAGGAGATGAACAGCAAATATTAAACGTGGTTATGTATTCGGGGGGGGGGGGGGGGGGGGGGACTAAAGTCATCGAAAAACAAACTGTTTGGGTTCGTGCCTTGAAAACAAGTATCTCCAGAAAAATGCAGTTTTAATGGAGGCACGTGGTGAAAGAGTGTTGTGCTTCCCGATAACATTGTACTTAGGCATTGATTAACACAAAATTTGTGGAAGCACTTGCCACATCCTTTCATGGCCCCAGCTGGATTTCAAGGTTACACAGATGTCAACAATTTAAATAAGCTCCAGTTCATATTGAAAAAAGCACCGTGACACTTTTTCTCAGATTACAAGGATCTAAAAGGTTATAGTTTACACTATATATGGCTTACAGTTTCGGAGTTACGGGGGATAACTCTAAAATGGTTTGAAAAAAGTCCGCTTGGGGTAATGGGTCAAAGTTGTGTGATTCAGGTTAATATGCGGTGAAAATTGTGTCCCTACGCTAAAAAGAATTGAAATGAAGAATAGTTTGCCTCATCTGTTATGGCTTAGTTTTCAAGTGATACAACAAAATAGGTTCACAGGTCAATAGAATTCAATAGCCGTCAGTCTTTGAAGTTGTTTGCCATTTTGTTTAATAATTCAAAAACGTAAGACAGTCAAAACTTTTCCTATATTCATTTTATGAGTTGAATCAACAATTTCCCGGGGAGGGGGGGGGAAACTTGTATTCAAAGGTGGTAGGATGGCGGTGAACCATGGACTTACAAGTGCTCTAAAAAAGTAATTCTGCAGACTAAAAACATACTCTAACAATATTTTTGATGTTTTTGCTGCTTAAAGCAATAACAGAACATTTTTTGAGAGCGTCCCCAATTTTCAAAATTGCTATTTTGAACATTATGTTTGTAATTGTCTAGGAAACTTACACCTGCGAACGAGGAAATGCTCAAAAATGCGTATTTGTCATAAAATAAGCGATTTCGTAATTAGAATTAGGATCCCAGATGTACTTAACGGCAGAGATGGGGCATGATAGCTTTATGTCCGTCCATGTTGAATTAGTGCCACCTCAAGAAAAGTGACCCTAACTTGGCTTGGGAACCAATAAACAACTAAATGGATGAGCGTAGATCGTGTACATGGGCTATTTCCCGGCTAGTTCATTTCGGAAGCAGTTTCCAGAACCGTTGAATTATTATCGGAGATCTCCGACATATGATTCTAATCACAAAATCCCTCATCCTTTTGAGACACATAGACATTTTAGAGCTTAACCGATTCACAGGTATATTTTACTGATTAGTTTCAGTTTCGTTTATTCAGCATAACATATTGAACGTGACAGAAATGTATAATACAGGATATTATTCTAATGCAGAAGTATCAATTGTAGGGATTATAAGATGAAGGTGAGGGATCTGGAAATGATAGGACCAGTAATGGACAACCCGATAGGCTAGGTTTATTGATGGCCAGGGAAAAAAATTACAAGTAACGACTTCTAATTATTCAATAATGATTGACAAGTAAGGGATAATTATAGAATATTACATAGGTAAATATACATAACAAAAAAAAAACGAGACAAAAAACAAAAACACAACAAGAGTCAATATTTAAACATTAAAAAAAAACTTAAGGGAATACGGAAACGGGAGTTTGGTAAAGAAGGTCTGACTTTTCAATATGTCTTGCTGAGGTATGTAATAATACCTCTAATGGAGAAGAAGCAGAATAGAAGAGGTTAGAGGGAAGAAAGTAGGGAATCGAGGATAGAAATAGGATATGAAGAAAAAGGTGAGGAGAGAAATAAGGAATTGGGAGAAATTAAAGATTTGTACTGGTTGATTGAAATGTTTTTCAGTTAGAGCTTTAAAGTATTTTTGTTTGTAATTGTTGTGCTGGATTATGGAAGTTCATCCAAAGTTTTGCGCCTGAGACTGAATAAATGTTGCTTTTCAGAGGAGATTTTGGGAGGGGAGATGAGTTGTCAGCTTGCTTGGTGGTATAGCTTGGATTTGTCGGGTTGTGGTAAAGTAATTGCTGAGTCGGAGGTAAATGATTTGTTGTGATAGTCAAACATGAAGAGCGCTGTTTGAAGCGTTGTGTGAGTGTTCTTAAATTTAGTGTTTCAGTGAGGCAAGAAGGGTAAGGTTGTGGTGTTGGGTGTGAGTTGTCGATTAGTGCGAATGGCCATTTCTGTGTGAAGTTTAGTTTGGTGAGCCGGGAATTGGTGAGTAGTGCAATGATCGTTGGAGGCCCAGGTGATGTTTACAGTAGCTAGGTTGGGAGATAGTGTGTTGTTAAAGTGATTTTAAGGTTTGTAGTCGGAAGGTGGGTTTGGTTAAAATATGTAGATTGTACCAATTGCGTGAGACGCTTGGTTCGTGACAGAGTGATATGTTCGTCCTGTTAGGTGTCGTGATTGTGATGCCGAGAAATTTTGTTGAGTGTACTTGGGAGTTTGTCTGGTTATCTATTGTTAACGTTTGATTGTGATTAGTGTTGTGTTGTAGGAGAAAAGCATGTATAGTTTAAACAGTGAGAGGGAAAGTTTGTTAGCCCGAACCAGTCAGTGATTTTTGCGAGTCATGATTATGTGTGTCAAAAGTGCATGCAATTGTTAGGGTTTGAAGAAAAATGTTGGTGTCATCTGCAAATAAGACTAGTTTAAGTGTGTTGGCGATGTGGTGATCTGTTCATCATGTAAATGAGAAGTTAGGGGTCCAAGGATTGGCCTTGCGGACGCCAACTGTGATGGTTGATGGATGATGCGTGGAAGGTACCGAGACTGATTGTGAGCGGTTAGTACGGTAACTCCTGAACCACTCCAAGGCTACTCCACGGACACCGTCTAATGATAAAGCTTTGACGAAGAATATTGTGGTCAAATGGTTTGTCGAAAGCTTGGAGAGATTCCAGGAATACCCCCATGGTGTGGAGTTATTTTTTAGTGCAAGTTGAGGTTGGCTGTTAGTTCAAGGAGTTGCCATGTACGTCGAGCGTTGGGCCTAAACCGTTTGTTCATCGACAAGATGTTGTGCTTGTGGAAGATGTAGACGACGTTGTGTACATGAGTTTTTCAAGTAGTTTTGGAAAAAGCTGGAAGACCCCGCAAGGGCGTACCTGTAATTGCAATGTTCTGTGCTCTTTGTTTTTAGTAATAGGATGACTTTGGGATTTGAGGTGATCTGGGAAAATGTTCCGTGAGAAGTGATTGGTTAAATATGGCCTCAGGGCCAAAATGATGTTATCATATGATTTGTTAGCAATCCCACGATCTATCTTGTCGGTACCCGCAATTTACCAGGGTTTGTAACAGGTGGCGAAGTTTGTGCATTTCATCAAACAGTACTGGATTTAGGAACTTGGGTGAATGTGTTTTGGGGAAGGGTTGTTAAATGGTTATTGGAAGAGTGGATGGAATTTTGTTAGGCTAAGTTTCTGCCAAGGTTTGCTGAAAAGTGGTCGTTGAATGCGTTAGCTATGTCAAGCGGGTACAGTTATCTTTTATTATTATGTGAAAAGGTCAGGGATTTGTTTAGTGGATACCTTCCTACCTAAAATGTTCTTGAGGAATGTCCAGGTTTGGTGAGATCATTTTGAGTTCTGAATTTGTTTGTGTTGGGTTTGGTCTTGGCAATACGAAATAAGTGAGTTAATGTGTTTTGGTATTGCTTGTATTGTTGTTGGTTGCTGGTGTGTTTCTTCAGGTGGTATGTTTTGTTAGAGGCGTGCTGTGCTTGATTGCTTGGAAAGTGCTGTTGTCATCCAGGGTTGCTTATGGTTACGATATTTAGGGTTTCTTTTTGAAGGGGAATGATTCGTGTAATGTTTCGTAAGTTGTAATGAAGTTGCCGTACGCTATGTTAGGGTCATTTTCGGTGAGTATATGTTACCATGATCAGGGTGAGTCTACGGTTCAATGTGCAAGGTGGTGATCTCTGGCACGTTTAGTGATGGTTTTTTTGTGGCAGCTTATGCTAGAGATTAATGAGGAATATTTGGAAGTGATCTGTAGTATCGGTGTGAAAAATATCCCTGGTGTGGAGTCGTGTCAGTGGAGTTGGTGATAATGTGATCAATGAGCGTTGCGGAGTTGTGCGTAATTCTTGTAGGGCTGTTAATTTTAGGGATATAGAGTGTGCAAGTGATGTGTTAATAAGTCCTTAATGTGTGGATTGAGTGGAATAATTGAGAAGTTGACATTAAAGTCACCGACACTATAGACATCACGGTTGGTTTTATTAGTTCAGTGAGAAGAAGCTGCTCGAAGTATTGTTGAATTTGGATTGGTGTTCATTGCAGTCTGTAAATAACTCCGACAGGTATGGGTTTGGGTCGATTGTTGGTGTAAGGTGGTTCAAGAAAGTGAGTCTCACAATTTGGTTACTGGTGTTGTGTCGATGACTTTGTATGTAGAGGGTGATTTGTTTGTAAAGGACAAACTCCCCTTACTACCGCCAGTGAGTGCTCCTGGAACGTACGTATAGCCATTAAAGTGAGGTGGGGATTTGGTGTCAGTAAGCCAGTTTCCGAAAAAGCTAAGACAGAGAAAGGGTGGTTGAGATGATCAAGGTAGTTAGGGATTTCTTCATGGATTGTGATACTACGGCAGTTGATATGGAATATGGAAAATGAGTCGGTGCTTGATGGTTGAAATGTGTGTTTTAAAAACTGGTCGTCAGTGTGATAGGGGGAGTCAGAACCAGAGGTTGTTTTGGGTGGGTGAAGGATGGGTGGTCGCCTGTTTGAGATGCTATGGGGTCTGTGAGTAACGGGTTGATGCAAAAGGGAATGAGTTGTTGTTTAATTTAGGTTGGGAAAAAATCAATTAGTGATGCGCGAAAATCTTCGTCGTGAAGCTGGTGTGGTGGTTAAATGGCAGTTTGTATTCGGCATATAGAGGCATGGCATACTGAAAAGATAAGTCAAAAGGAAAATAATACGGAGGGGGTATAGAGGGGAGAGAGAGAGAGAGGGAGGAGAGAGATGAGAAAAAAGAGAGAATTTGAGAGAGAAGAATAAGGAGAGAGAGTGTGAGAGAGAGGAGGAACTTGAGAGATGGTTGGGGGCGGTAGGTTGATGAAAGCGGAAGAAAGAAGAGAAAGACGAAAGTTAGAAGGAGCGAATGAGGGAAAGCGGGTTAGAAAAGTGAAAACGATACTGTAGCAGAGTGTTGAAAAGTCAGACATAAGAAAGCAAAAAAGAAAAAAATAAAAAACTTAAAAAAAGCAAAAAATAAAAAAAATACAAAATTGCTAGCTTATTGAACGATAATTAAGTAGAGCAGATGTAGAGGAAAAAAAAAACAATTGGTTGCTACAAACACGGGTAATAGAATTAACAGAAAACAAAAAACACTAAGACTACAAATACGACAAATACTAGACAAACAACAAAATTCTATGTATTAAATATATCACAGAATTTATAGGGAAATGCACGCAATAAAAATTAGTCGGGAACATAATACTATTGGAAAGCAAATACCAAAAAACTAGAAAGAGTGGGAATTATTAACAGAAACAAAACTACAGAGCAATATTCACTCGGGGATATAATATAAACTATACTCATTTCCCTACCTCTATGCGGTGACGTCAGCGCGAGATTCGCTCCTGCACGCAAACGGCGCGCGCTGGTTTAGAGCGACGGGCCCTATACACGCGCGCACAAGCGGCAAATCTTGGCGCGTGCGTTAAAAGCTTGCGTCAGGTTATGACATCACTGCCAAGCGGAGGTAGAGAAATGGACTATAAACCAATGTACCGATGACAAAATATGGATATAGTGGAAAATTTGACCAGACTATTAGATATGCCATGCAATATGATCATTATGGAGTGGGGACCCATAGATAATCCGGGATATAAACACTTAGAATAAATATTGGTAAGTAATATGTACAAAAGTAAACAAATGTGTGACAGTGTACAATAAAGAACATGAAATCGAAGCTTATAAACCAAAATAGATTTAATTGTGTACTTGCTGTTTGTGTGGATACGTGCTGTGGTGGGTGATGTGGTGATGAGCATTTAACCATAAGCAGTCATGGCATAATCTGAAGTGTAGGAAAAAAGAAGGTCACACCAGTTAAAATAAAGCAGATGCATACAATAATCATTGAAAGTAAAATTACAAAAGATGTTATACGGAATGAAAAATAGATCAATTTAACACAGTACAAAACATGCTGTCTCAGAAGATGACAAAATCTTGAGCTATCCATGGAGTAACAAAATCCCATATTGATAAAATAAAACATATGTAATGGTATCATACTATATCTGAATGGATAGCATGATACTGTTGATAAATTTATGAAGGCAGGTAGGATACGGCAATCGTGACACTCAGAGGATCTTGGCTAGTTAGACAACGGATTAAAGCGGTAAGATTGAATGAGCAAGGAAGAAAACGAAGAGCATAGCATGTGGTATGATGACAGAATTACAATATATTCTTACGGAAGAAAAATGACTGTATTACACGAGTAAATTACAAAATAATCTTTGGAAAGCTAGACAGAAAAAGGATAAAGGTGTAGATGATGAGGAAGAGAACGAACACATATCATGATCATGAATGCAATATACCGATACCCTTTTTAACGGAAATCAAATTCCACAAGGTGCACCATACATAATAACAAATAATTCAGATATGAAAGCCGTGGTAATTCAGGGTAATCTTTGGATAGCTAGAGAAAAGAGTAAAGGGGTAGATGATGAGCAGGGAGAATGGAGAAGAATGTTGTAGCACATCCAAAGCATAAATGTGGTGATGCTGACAGAGCAATTACAATATATTTTAACGGAGAAAGAAAAGGACACGTACATACCATATGAAATAACATTTATAATATTTAGAAAATACATTTAAACGAGTAATATTTCAAATAATTGGAAAGCTAGAAAAAAAGATAAGGGGTAGATGATGAGAAGGAAGAACGAACCCACATAGCATGATCATGACTGCAATAGCAATACAACATTACTTTTATTAGAATTATTAGGATTTTTACGGAAGATCAAGTCACAAGATGATACCATTCAAATATCAGATAATTCAGATATGACAGAAAGTGGTAGATCGGAAATCTAGGGATAGCTAGAAAAAAAGATAAAGGGGTAGGCGATGAGCAAGGCCGAGCGAACGAAAAACACATAAACGTGATATAAAAGCCGCAATGACTATTTTTACGGAGAGGAAAAATACCCAAATGCGACAAAACAACTTATGTAATACCCGAACATTTAATCAGATAGGACAGTAGTAGTGAGATGATGGTTATTGGATAGCTAGAGACAAGATTAAAGGGGTAGATGATGAGCAGGGAGAATGAAGCACATAGAAAAGCATAGAATGATGCTGTAATATCAGTATGAGTTACAATATGTTCTTACGGAGAAAATGCCATGGACATACCCATTGAAACTAAACCTTTGTTCCTATTTCTCGAAATACATTAGACGAGTCATAATTCAAAATAATTTTGGAAAGCTAGAAAAAAGAAAAGGGTAGATGATGATGAAATGGAAGAACGAAAACATAGGAGGATATGACTGCAATTACAACTTGAAAACTTTATTATTATTATTATTATTATTATTATATTTACGGAATATCAAGTCCACCAGCTGTAATACAAAATATCAGATAATTCAGATAGGACAGGAGGGTAGATCTGGGAAATTAGGATAGCTAGAGAAGCGATTAAGGGGTAGGCGATGAGCAAGGAGAAGAACGAAACACATAACACGTGATAAAAGCCCGCAATTGAACTATCTTACGGAGAAAAATACCCAAAATGCTACATCACACTTATGTAATACCTAACATTTAATTCAGATAGCGACACATAGTGATATTTGATGGTTATCTGGATAGCTAGAAAAAGATAGAAGGGGTACGATGATGAGCAAAGAAGACGAAACACAGGATGTGATTATGAAATTTCAGATTAATAAAACTCAAAGTGTTACATACACATGTAAAAATTTACGTTTAATTCAGATGTGACAGAGCGAAATTTCAGGAGATCATGGATATTTACGAAAAAAAAGGAAAGGGGGTAAAATGGAATTAAGTACAGAGAGAGACATATGAACAACACGGGGTTTCATTATGATGTAAAACAATAATAATTACACAGGGAAGAAAAATGTGAGGTACAATATTATGAAATATATCCACATCAGCTTAACAAGGAAAATAAGTAGCAAGATCAGGCACAAAAAAAATGATATGGGAATAATACGTAATACATTGTAATGCAGGTACCAGTGCTCCCAAATGCATCGATATAAAGTCGGAGACAGCAAGGTACAGGGAAGTGACTATAAGACAGTAGGGAAGACATTGTGATGCACCTGTTATGTGTGTGCTGTGGTGGTTGGGGGGGGGGGGGGGTGTGAAAGAAGAAGTTTGCCGAGTACCTTTGAAACTCGGCTTTATTATCAAATAAGATATGATTGTAAGAAATAACTTGCGCATGTGGACATTCAAAACCTTGTAAATAAACATACGAAAATACAGAGAATAACAAGGTTTTATAAAAAGTTAAGTACTAATTTGAAAGTACGAAAGAGCGTCTTTCTGGACACATGTAAAATTTAGCACAGGACTAATTGCAGCTCTGTGGAAATTTAGCAAATAAAGTTGTCAAGATTTGAGGTTATTGATGGTCATACGCTTACCAGAGGTCAGCAGGCAAGTTACTTTGCCATCAATTGTCCACGCGGATTGCACTGCTTCAGCTTATTTGGTAGCTTGCAGAAGTTCCATCTTTGATGTGAGGCTCTCGGTGATGAGGATACGGTTAAACCCTTTTTTTTTTTAAAGGCGACGCTTTGGCCTGGAGAAGGGACAGCAGATCTTTGTGATATGACACAAAATTTAACAATAATGGGCCTTGGCCGACAAGTTAGGGTCATGTCGGGACACTGAGCCATGGGGGTTGCGTACTTTACCAAGTCGATGGGTTCTATCGATGTCATCTTCACGGACGTCTACTTTCAACCCGTGTTAACAAAAGTGTTGATAGCCAAGTCATTAGTGTCCTCGTTAGTGGACTCAGGGAGCCAGATAAGAACCAGTTACGACGTGAGTACTGTTCAAGTGAGTCGATTTGTTTTTGTTGAGGATCGATCAGCTTGTTCGTTTCTTGTTGTGCTCTCGATGGGTCGCAGCGGCTAGATGTCCATTAACTTCGTGAGAAACGCTGTTGTTGGCATTTTGACTCACTGGCGGGATATTTGCTGGTTATCGTCGACACAAAGGTTTGGTTTGTCGACAATTATGGAAAGGTCTTCCATCAATGTGGGTTTTGATAGAGCCTTGCGCAATGAATGTCAGCTACTGCCGTTACTTATGTTGTCCATAATATCAGTCTTTGTGAGAATGTCTTAATAGTTTTGTAGCTCTGCTGTAGGTGGCTTTTGGCCGGTCCTGGTGTTACATCAGTCCACTTGTGTTACGGTGTGGGTCGCCATCTTTACCATCTGGCCTCTGCTGGGAGGCCAAGCGTAGACATTTTTGATCAGAATTACGCTTCAAAATTAGTTTGTTCGGTTTATTAGAAGGCCCATACTGTGTCTTGAGTGCTAAATCGTAACGGAGAGTAGAGCGTGGGAACGATATGGCCAATTTGAAACTAGGTTTTTAGCATACTTTGTAGAGAGCGAATGTGTATTAGCATGGTCAATAGGTTGACCAGCGCCTCTATTACAAATGCAAACGTGAAAACATTCAAATTGTTGAAAAAAATTGGGGGCCCGCTCTTCACAAAAATGTGCATGATGCTTTTTAATTTAAAGAGGCATTTGTTAGTAAGAATGAATTGTGTCGTTAATATACCCTTATTATATTGATTTGCTTTACAATATTTTGATCACTTTGATCTTTGCTTTAATTTCATATTACGATCTAAACACGTATCTCAATTTCAGGGTTAAGAAAAACATACCTTTCCACATTTGCTGGTTTTGACCCATAAATCAATCCCACTCGCGTCATGCCTCTAGTTGGGAAACAAAAGAGAGACCCTGTTACACGTTTTCTGTTCACGCCTCATATCCACCTGTGATACAAGTGGTCCCCGGGAAAATTTGCCCACATTTACAAAAGTTGAACCACGTTTAATCTGTTTCCCGGTACAACCAAAATGGAATTTTACCGTTTTATCGTAGTTTACCCCATAAATCCAAACTATAAGCATAGGTAGTATAAATATACATCTTTGGGAATCTTGTAGTCAGACTCAAACGTCGTGGTGTATCTTTGGACACAACGGGCATTTTAAAATTTTGACCCATGGGTTAACCGTAAAACCCAATCGGGGGCTCTAAGGGGCTGGGGCAAGTGCGGTCCATAATTGATGGACCTAATAGAAGCATGTCATGCTGGATAGCGTTATATTCAGGACTATAGGGAAGATAAATGACTGAAGACGATCCGAATCCAGTATTTGTAACTTTAAAGATACAAGATACTATTTTGCTACTATTTAGGCTACTATTAATTCTTTTAATCATTCATGGCTTACAGGCGTTTCGGTCATCATACATTTTGTAAAATGACGGAATAACCAATGACGTGAAAATCAATGGACACTGAGCCTTTTGAGTTACTCCAAAGGCCATGTAAGTGACTCATACGTAAGACGATAAAGTCAAAGCGGACTTTTTCCGGTGTCAGTTATGCTGAACATACGCAATTAAAACAATAGTGCAGTAAAGCTCACTTCCAATTTTCGTTATACACCTTAATAGAATTTACATAATTATACTATGTGAGTGAAAGAGTTTTCACGAAACAAGGTCAATTACAAAACAGACACTAGCCGTTATTAAGCAAGGCGTATGCAGACTTGAGCTCGCTTGTGAAATGTGAAGAACAGGTAGGTCCATAGGCGCATCACATTTGAAATTAGATTTTTTGTAAACAAAACCTGGTAGTTACATGATAATTCCAATATTTATAATACCTGTAAACTATCTTGCTACTTCTAGCCAAATAGAATACTTTTACATTCACTGATGTGCCCAAGTCGATCTTTATCAATATTGAAAATTAAAAGACCATCACTTCATTTACATACTTCATATTTACATACTACATGCTATGGGTTTTGTCGAGGATGAATTTCATTCCTGTTGTGTTTGCAGCTTTTACGATTGCTCACATTACAATTGGTATTATAATTTACCACAGTTCCGTCTTTCTCATAGCGCCAGTTAAAGCGGGCACTGGCACATTTTCACAAAATGTGACATTTCAATTTGCTCTCAAAATGATAGTCTAGCCATTGGAAGAACAGAGATATATTTTTACACATAAAAAAATAACATACCCCAAGACATAGAGGGCCCTTGATATGAGGAATTAAAGACATCCAGGTAATTTGTAAGGCCAACTTTTAAGGTTTCCTACTTTAATAACAATGTTTTATACCTGAATATTGTGTGACCGTACTCCCTGATATTAAAACCACAAAACGTCAAACAGTGTGGATAGTGTGGGAAACATGCATACGGTGTGCGTGTTCATTGTGTTTAAACGCAATTTTTTCGCGTATGCTTAATTTAACGTCGCCGGCGACGTAAATTACAAAATCGTTTTGTTTATCCATAAGGGCACTAATTTGGTCTTAATAATTTCGGGTGAGGGCTTTTTGTCTATAAAAGCTTTACAACCATGCAAAAATATCGATTTTGAAAAATCTTGCAGGGCGCACCTATTTTTCAAATGTGGCCAGTGTTCTCTTTAAGTTAAAAGTTATATATTAAGCGATTTCAATAGTAGTTTAGAAGCTAAAAACCAACTCATTGATAAAAACTGCAATAATATGGTTATTGTCCACATTAATATTCATTGCATCATAAATATGTTAAGTTATAGTTAGCAATGTCATTCTGTAATTTCTCCAGTGTATTTATATCGTATATTTCCGCCCTCATCCTTCATGAAAACTCTTCAATATGAACCAACATTAACCCTTGCAACCCGGTTTAGAAGTAATTATGGTCCGGCCGTACTCACAGCCCGGCTACAACGGTAAGGAATAGGGGCACTCAATTCAGTTCACTCTTCAACGCAACTTAGTTTTCACGCTTTATTCCGTTATCGTCTATGGGAGCCCGGACATGGCTCCCACCGGCATATCTGCTTTCACACGAATAATTTTAGATTTCATTTTTGACCTGTCACCTAAAGACATGTCTAAATCTCTTCAGCCTAGCAATCACATGCATTCATCCATGGCAAACCGCATGCCCAAGTTGTTGGTAAAGCCCATTATAAACGTGAAAATTATATACCAAACTTCATCTTGTGGATGGTTCCACATTTGAATACCAAAATAGTATCTGAATGTATTTTCAGTATTTATTTGATTTGCAAGAACGCTCAGGGCGTTCTATCGTCCAAAGGCTTTAATAATAACCCTATGGTCAATGTATGCAAATAAATGTCTAATCGAATAAATAAAGCGGCTAGGATTTACCTTATTCAAATACCACAAAACAAAAAAAATTAAAAAATAGTGTTAGCACATGCAAGGAACTTTCTAATATCGTTTGGTAGTGTGTTGAAAAACAGTACGCCAGAGGGCACTAGACTGTTTCAAAGGTCTCACTTAACACTCACATGAAATCTGTAAACAGATAGAGCTGCTTGCTAAGATACTGTGATGGTGATTTATGGCAAGAACGTGGAATTTCAAACCACATTTTTGCATGCCCAAAGCGATAAACGATATACAAATACACCCACTTAAATTTGTAAGTTTCCAAATCAATAGCAATAACGTTTGCGAAAGTATTTTGTTCACTTAATCAAGCATACTCTTTCGAAATTGAATTTTTGAATGGTTTTATAGTTCATATAGAAGGGGAGCCTTGTTTTAAATACGTGATACAATTTTTCCAATAAACTGTAAAACTGTTGAAGTTTGTTAACATTTCAAGTGCTCTATGCTTCCTGTGATGAAGTTAGGACTGTACTGTAAGAAGACTTCAACATGGCAATAAGTTCGCTCTTACCATGCAATTAAACAAATGAGTTGCACGAAATTACCCCAATCCCGATTCCGCAATGCTAAACCTTAATGCTAAACTTAAAGCTAGTGAAATCCTAACTGTAATTCTACCCCTAAAACTAACCTTAATTTAGTCCATGCAGACTAAAGATAAAGCTGGCAAACCAAATGAGCGTATAAAATACATAGGATGCACAAAGTGGTTGTAATCTTTTTACCTGGATACTAGAATACTGTAAAATGGAATATTCCCTTTTAAAATCATATTCGTCGGTGATGACTTGAACTAAATCCATTCATAGAGGGGTGTGTACTTCAATGAACTCAAAATGGGATACTTGCAATCTGTACACCAGGGTAAACACATATCAGACCAAAAATAAATGTGTAGTCTTCCCAATTGGGTGTGATTCCAACTTTAATCTCAATGGGTGTTTCCATAAGTATTTAAACTCCCCCTTGGGAAGTCTTTTACTTAAACCTTCCAGGAGGTGTGCAGCAGAAAGTAAAAGGGAATAGCCAAGCCGTCTAGAACATACACATTACTATTACCTTTGTTAAACAATGTTGAAAAAATGTTCAATGTTCTATTATGTGTTTCTATTCCTCAAAATTTACTTCACGTCTATCATACTTTCTTTTTAACGGGTCCCCCCCCCCCCCCATTTCCTGATTTTCCGAATTCAAGGACAAAACAACATACCCGTCATGATGCCATGAAGTAGAACAAAATACATTTCTACACTCGAGTGCCTTATTGACCTCTGGCCTGCAAATGAATAATTTCCAGTGATCGTGGAAATGTGTTGGTCCGAAATCGGAACTCGTCCAGCTGCTTTCAATTTCCCTTCACTTTCTATAGAGGTATCTTCAGCTGAAATTTTTGGTACATTGGCTTTTTTTTTCTCCACCGTCTGGTACTGCTTCACTTGTCCCGAATCTTGCTGATACAAGTCTTGTGTCACTTCTGAAATAATAATTGTCTTGATCAATTTGAAGAACTAGACGAATGTTTTGAAGAGTTTCAAAGTAGTATAATTTTCACATCAATAAGTCCGTACCTCGTATTCCGTCGCTTATTTTG
This sequence comes from Ophioderma brevispina, assembly GCA_023653785.1. Taxonomy (NCBI): domain Eukaryota; kingdom Metazoa; phylum Echinodermata; class Ophiuroidea; order Amphilepidida; family Ophiodermatidae; genus Ophioderma; species Ophioderma brevispina. The sequence continues at coordinate 16,267 of JAMKCH010062082.1, forward strand.
CGGCCGGTCAGCATGGGCTCTAAGTTCGTTTCTCAAATTGTTTCTTTTCGACACCGATTCACTATGACTTTCAACGAATCTGCAAAGAAAATGTTTGCTGATTAATTGAATTGGAAGCACACAGGGAACACAATGAATTAACTTTGTTAAATTCAATTTATTGCGATCTTTTACAGTTATGAAAAGAGCCGTACGCATCATTTTAAGGTAATTGTTGAATGCCATGCGCGATCAGCGCGAAGGTGTGTTGGCATCTGGAATGTGGATTCGTTTGTTCTGGATGGACACAAAAGAAGTCCGTTCGCGTACACGTAGCACGGTATCGGGTATGGCACCTAAACCTCCCTAAAATAACTATACTTTAAATAACATTGCATTAACCATTGCATTGGATAAAACAATGGACCCAGCAGCGTTAAAAACAACTAAAGTGAAAGGAGACGATTTTGTTAGGATCCAAATCTCTCTCAAAATGCATTTGATCGATAGTAGATCACCTACCGAGAACGTTTCACAGGTTTATTGAACAAACAAGTACAGAAGAAAATCGCAAACTTTGTTTTTAACTTGCCTGGTAGAAAACCATGCTTTGATTTTCTCTCGTGCACGACAGAAAATACTATATCATCATCTTATCACATAAAGACGGCGTATTGGGCTTATTCACTTCAGGCGTGATCTAATACATGAAGCATTCCAAATATGCAAAAAAAAACTCCGGGTTCGAAAAAAAAGGGGCGCTTCTTTCTGGAAATGTCCTCGTGTCTCTTTAACCTACATAAGAAATGCCATTGGATAGTGTGCATGAGGCATTGGAATTGCCTAAAACTCAAGATAAGAACAGATCATTCATCATATTTATGCCATTTCTGTCCCATGATAAACGTTATTTACTCTACCTGGAAATCCAAGATCATTAAAACCCCTAGCAGCGAGGATATGCTCTAATTAAAATGTTAGCGTTAGCTCTTTGTGGCCGTAAGCTGAACGCTTTTACACAGCTTTCGATGTAAAACTATGTTCCAATTTTGATGGTACTCGAACCAATCGACGATCAGAGTACAAAAGATATATTGAGTTTAAACTGCTGTGAATCATGAAAGCTCCATTGCGCACTTAAAATAGAATCCAACGACGTATAAAACATTCTCAACATTGATTTGGTACGACTAGCTGAAAGCTGTTGCTTGCAACTCGCCGTTTATTTCAACATTGAGTATGAAACCGAACTCATTGAACATGCAAAATCATAACAAACGAATAAAAAATTATCTTCAAAATGAAACCCAAATCGTAAATTATGAAGCTGTGAAACGTTCTATAAGTAATCGCTTGAAATAACTTACCAAAACAACATATCATGATCGTCCAAAGCAACAAAAGAACTTCCATGTTTTTACACACATTTCATATTGCAGATCTGTAGGTGCGTTTTCTTCTTAACGCCCAATTACCCTGCTTTCATGCATGTTTCTACATAGATTTTCATATCGTAGATACAAATGGATTCACAGTACATGACAAGGCAACATTTGACTGCGTCAACTATCAAGTTCTTCGAAGTCATAGCACACGTGAATAATGTTGTTGTTGTTATGGTCGAGTAGACAAGCGTGTTCCATTTCTAAGTTTATTAATTTCGTGTAAACTTAGACTTTGTCTACAGTGTGATTCCATCATAAATGTGCCAAAGAACACGTAATGGCATTTTCGAAAGGTTTTCTGCGTTGATCGACATGGGATTGTGCAATGACAAGTGACAAGGGATTTGAGGTAAAACAAGGTGATAAATCGTTTTCGATATATGAGCTATGACAAAGTTTTGTTATTTCTTATTTCACAGTCGTTGTAAAGCCAAACTGTTTGCGACATACTGATATGACTATACAGAACTCGTCTGGTCAAATTGAAGATCGACGCGGGACTACTTATTAACATTTACATACGATTTACTAACACTTCCATATTCTTCTTATTGCATGGTGCATATCAGGTGAAATGTTTTGAAGACTGTTTATTTGGATAAAGCTGAAAAAGTATCAAACACGCATTGCATTGTATGTGCAGTGTCACTGCATCCTAAATATTAGTTGACTTCCTCGCGTACTCCTTGCAACATATAGATATACTGTATGAAAAGATAACAAACCCATTTTATAATAAAATTGTATTTGCTCTGAAATATGAAGGCAGTAATGATTATTATGTATACATAATGAAATAACAAAATAGAGAAATGCGTAAGGGCTTTCATGTCTTCTTGAAACTTCAAAAATCACTTGGTGAATTTTAATAGTAAAATCTAAATTTATATCCATTTTAATAGGCTGTTCATCTTCACTTTTGCATTTATTCTTATAGGATGATTACATTTGTTCTTTCATGATGATTTCCTTCACATCATCTAGAGTAGGACAATTTAAATTATAATTCTATTACCGCTACTGGCTATTAATGGACATGCAGTACTCTGATTGGATAGTTTACAGTCCATTATCCTGAAGTTATGTGTCGCGAATGTCCTCACATGTATTAGAATACCTCTATAAATTACCACTCCACAGCCCATATGCAGAACTGTAATGTTATGTTTAGCATACCTGTCACGTCAAAATTATAATGTATTAGGCAATGTAATTGTGAATTATGGGGTAGTTCTCTAACTCAATTTAAACTTTTTACTAGATGGACATAAATTCTTTATAATAAAACTGCGTCTTAAATGGATTAGCATCGATTTGCTAATCCGAAACATCGAAAAATCATCAAAATTCATATTTTTGTATTTTTGTTACTGGCATGGATATGCGAACGTAACCTGCAAGTGGTTGGCTTGAAATCCGTGTATTAAAGGTAAGGCAGTACTTTTTATCTGATTCTCTAATTTCAAAACGTGCGTATCTAAATTCCGACTTGAAATCAAAACAATGATAAATACAGTTTGACCTCAAACACAAACATTGTTGATCTTTGTTCATTCTGTACTGGTGAAAACCACAATCAGCTGTTTAGTGCAGATTTTGACACGCCGTCGCTGTATGTCTATTTGCGGAGACGGTAGGACAAATGTCTCAAATACTTATTTTTTTCAATATTTGGTGTGTTTGCTTCTACATAAAGCAGTTATTTGGCATTTGTACACACTTATCCGTGGATTTATAAGTTAAAACACTGCATTTCCCCATATTTCCGATTCTCTCGCATTATCGCTGCTAGCTAATCCCTTTTAAAAACGCGTTTACAGTGAGATAATAGACATTCTGTATTTGCGAGATAAGTCCTAATATGGACGAAATGTGATAGCCCATTACTGACTGTACTTCTATACAACCTGCCCTCCTAATAAGAACAGATATTCAACTAAGGAAATGCACTTTACGTTGTGGTACCTTGAACGTCTAATCAGTGTCAGCTTAATACCAATTCATGTAAAACGGCATGTACAATGACATCATCTAATAATGTAACACAAACGCATAGTCAGGATATTGATTGTCTTTTTGTATCTCGGACTTAAAGTCTGGGGAGTTACATATTTAAATCAGAAAAAAATCAAAAATCAAAAGGGTCAATTTC
>JAMKCH010062084.1:0-20209 GCA_023653785.1 Ophioderma brevispina
TTCACCCCTTGGGTAGGACACTCTGTCACACGGACGCTATATTATATGACACCGGGTTCGAGACCGTGTATTTTTCGTCTTTATTTAATTCTGTGCTCGCCAGTTTCTCCGAGTTTCTATATAATATTTATCAAAGTTAATACTTTCTCGGGTTGTATCATTTGCTTGATCCTCACGTGCATTGAATTGAGTTTCGCATCGTTATAGATTCTGCTAGAATCATGAATTATGGGCCCACCCCTTCTAAAAATATATAAATATTTTTGATGACAAAATCAAATGGGAAAATTGGGGTTATGAATATACTGGCAAAATGTTAAAATGTATATACCGTATTAATACGTTCAACTACATCGAGAGTGATTTCATTTTTATCGTGCCAAGCGTATAGATGGCAAGAGAAATAAAATTTCTATGTTGTCAAAAACCTTCAGAGGTGTGATAACATCAATATTGCGTATTTAAATATGACATGACAAATATGAGGAATAATATTATTGTAACATTAACTTTTTATGGTTAGAACATTCTGGTGTTTAACAACAATGTGCGCAAAATAAAACATTTGTGTCTCGTGATGGCAGTGAATACATTTTACAATTTTGCATACTTTATTTTCACCGAAATACAGGCATTTTTCCTGCTTTTTTAACCTCGGAGAAGCTCTTTGACGTAGATCTGCCTCCAGATATTCGGGAAAAATAAATTGTTGGAAGATAGTGTTAGTGTTTCAAGCTTAAACCAAGTTGTTGATTTGCATTAATAAAAGCTTTCTGTAAAGCTTCTGTATACAATGCACAACAATCAAAGGGTATTATTATGGAGCAACTCAAAGCGGATGATACTGGTGGAGGTAGATAGGACGTGCATTCAAGACAATCGGCTCTAGGATTATTTTAACAATATTCAAAAGTACAGACACTATTATGAAAAAAATCACTAGCCATCCGATAACATATAGATATAAGGTTTGAGCCTTAACAGACTAACACGCGTTCTCAAAACTATTGTCAAGGGTCTATGCCAGGGAGAGATTTAAATTTCTATCGTGTCAATGCATGAAAGTTAGCGTCGTCATTCAAATTGTCAAACCTATGGTGTAACGACCTCTTTCGTGTTAATGATCGCAGTGTTTTTAATTTAAGTTTTTATTGGTTTCATTCAGACTTTGGAATAGTTTGTAATTAATAAGTTGTTAACTAAATAATCATTGTTTTTGTCGCGAAGTGTATGATGGATAAAAACCTTGCCGCAGTGCAATCGTCAAGATAATCGCACTTGACCGTATGGGTCCGTGCAGGCAGCCCTGGAGTAGAGCCTTCGGCTCTCAGGCTGCCTGCACGGACCCATATGGTCGCGAGCGATTATCTAGACGAATGCACTGGGTGTGGTGTTTATCCTTATCATCATCAAGTTTTATCTCTTTCAGGTAGTCAACCACACAATGTCTATGTAATTGTCAAGTATTGTCTCCGTCTACTTGGATCAACCATACACTGACACATGGACTGTACATTTATCATATGAGAATTGTATAATTATGTGTTTAGTAACTCAAAAGTAAACATATTCTTAGCAAATCTGTGAAAAAAATTTAAAGAAGCTGATTTCACTGATTTTGGTAGGTAAAGGTGTCAACATTTACCAAAAAAGTGAGTTATCGTAGGGGGTGGGGAAATTGTTTTTTCGGGAGTCAAAGGTCAATAACAAGGTCAAATTTTGAAATTGATCCAATCATGTTGTAAAGTATACCAATAGTTTAATCATAAGGATTCCAAAAAGGTATAGTGTGTACTATCTGCGGCCGAAAGTTTTGGAGTTATAGGCTAAAAACAGCAACAATCAATAAAAACGGTCATTTTCAGTTGTACAGGGGTCAAATTTTAAAATTACTCTGATTTGGATAAAAATGGTGCCAATTATTGCTGGAGCTCATAGGATTAAAATAAGGAATAGTTTTGACCGTCTTAAATGCTTAGTTCCCAATGTAGGGGGCACCAAAGTTCAACATCCATTGCATTCAATGGGGCTTGACCTTGCACCTTTAATAAAATGGATGTAATACATTAACCATCTTAACCGTCACACTAAAAATCGGCGATTATGTTCATTACATAGTGACGGATGTTGAATTTTCCCTATTCAGCATCCGTCATTATGGAATACAGCAATCGGCGTTTTCCGGACATCCGTCAAATCAACGTGCGTCATCGCGAAACTGCTCAATTTGGTTTATTACATAATGACGGATGTTGAGTGGATTCACCGCTTTGAACTGTAAATATAACATAAATTTCTAGTAACAGTAATATTTATAAATTTAATATTTTGCTTGTGTCATTTAAAAGTATTTTTAAAGCTCGGCTGTGAAATCACGTATACACTTCTATGACAGAGGGCTCAACATCCGTAACTGTGTAATACATCAAAGCCTTTGTTATGTAACATACATCAAAATTACCAAATGTCTAATTAAGATTATTAATTAATGAAATACTTGCAAGGTTCGGCACTTGAAATGCTTGAAGATTTTGGTATTTAGTACCATTTCCCTTAATTCAACATTCGTCACTATGTAATACACCCGACGAATTATGTGTTGTGTGTTACTATTGTCAAGCTTGTTTTGGATATTCAAAATTAATACCAAGTATTAAGTGATGATAGGCCATTTTTACCCTGAGTAAAGACATGCCGTGTGGCGGTAAGACGGATCATGGTTATTCAGAAAAAAGCAGGAGATAAATACCGGATGATACCTTATGCTCAGTAGAAACACACTGATTGAATAGGTGAATAGGGAGTGTTTGAAATTTTGCATAAATAGGGAGTAACATTGATTAAAGGCCCCTTTTAGGAACCACTTTGGTTTTGAGTGAAAGTGATAGAGGGAGAACTCATCAATCATCTTTCTACTTTCCTTGGATGCCAAACACTTTCAATGAATTGGGGTTGAAACCACCACTCACAATAGACCAACAGCGAACTTTGTTTAAAAGCTATATTATAATTCTGTTGAAAGTAATTTTTTAAATTACTGTCCCCTAAGTGAATACTACATCTTATTAAATAGGTGATTTATTGTTACCTGTAAACAATTTTGATATAATTCCACCCAAATGACTCCTTTAGGCTTAAGTTAACATAGAACATAAGATAGTGGATTAATTTATGTAATCAATATAAACAATTCCAAACACTGGCAGATATGAGATCTCATTTCCCATGTGTTTTGCCATAATTTGTAAATACAGGAATCATTAGATGGGATGCAACTGTTTAGGGCAAAACCATATAGTCATACCAATCCCATAATGTATTGCAATACATATTTACACTTCACTGTAGTATACACATATTAGTACTTAGGGATAGAAAGTATGTAAGAATTTTAAGGACCACAAGACTCTTAAAGATTGTACTAAATATTCCTTAAGTACTAAACATCATCTGGCCTATAAAGAAGATGGAAGTCTAGGTTTTTGTGCGGTGTGAATAGGCGCTGCATGGGGTCACATGACCTCATCAAGGTACAATATCCCAATCACAATGCATTATGGGATTTCTTTAACACATCCTCTGGAACCTAAGCCACAGACTAGTGTAACAACTGTAAATTCACTTCTGGAAGTGCCACCAGCCGACCAATAGCAAACACACCTATGCTCAAACACAGCTTTGTGAATCCATGCACGGTCAACACTTGCTTGTTTACTCCTCTGGTCTTGGGATGTACTATACTGAACCTACACCAACATGAACAATGGTAGCAGATTGTCATAGTTTATGAACTTTGAGATGAGAAATTGCTTTCAAGTGATACCAGGAATAATAATCATACAAGTTAATTCACTGACTTTCTATAACCGTTGAGCTACACTTATTTACAAAGCTTTAAGATGTGGAGGTCTTCAAAAGACACTGCAATTATCAAATTGTGCCATATATTGTGCCCGATTTGGCACAAAAATACTGTTATCAGTAGACAATTTACAGTAGGAAATTATTGCGGAAACACTTAAGTCAACTTATTACAGGTTCTCCAGTTCAGCCAGTTAAAATGGAGTGGACACAACTTGCTAATCAGAGCAACCTTGATTCCAGTTGTCATATGAGTTTCATATCCACAGATGGCAAATCGTTTCCTCAAAACCCAACAGCATGTTCAGATCACCAGGATACGTATCACAACTTCACAATGTACTCCGATGAAGACCTTGCCTCCTGGCTCTTCACACCATTTGAAGGAGTGATCATCACCTGGTTTTATCCATTAGTGGCTGGTTTTGGACTCCTTGGAAACATGACTTTCTTGCTTCTTATTTTATGCAACAAGCACATGAGAACAATAACAAACTTTTATTTAGCTAATCTAGCTGTAGCAGATGCGATGTTCAATGTAGTAGAGTCTGATGAAGCATTTCTGAGCTATGTAATAGGTTGTGTCGATTGTTATTACCCACCGCCCAAAGGTTTCTTTCCCTTTTGTATATCGGTTCACCTCACTTACTTTGCCTCCATTTGCCTCATCACTTTAGTGAGCTATGACAGATTTTTGGCTATCTGTAATCCATTGGCATCTCGTGTGACAAGAACAGCAAAACGTGCACGATTGTGGGTTGCATTCACATGGATTTTAGCTCTAATCTGTGCTTCATCTTTGTTATCCTTTTAGGAAATCTGAAGCAATTCTTGTATTGATGGCAACAGAAGCAAAGTATAAATCTTTAACCAATGTGTCTATATAAGGGCTGCGAGATGAAAAATCTTAATATATTCTTCAGCAATTTTCATAGACCCTTCATTGGCCTCTTACCTTGACAATTTTTCTACGTCCGATGTTACGATGTTCGGGTCGTCGCATGATACCAGTAGCGGACCAGCAGCACGAATAATTACCGACCCAAAAACGACATCCCTGAGAATGCGGAGTGTCATTCACTGTGTTTTTCTTGTGTCTGACACCAATCCAGTATGTAACTTGACATTTGTTTTAGTCGTTCTTGGCCTGTTGGTAACTTGAGTCTCAGAAAATTCTATGGGGTTCAAGTGCTCAACACTCCTGAACTCTGCCGTCAATCCATACATATATGGCATTGTAAAACAAAAGTTACCGTAGACTCCTCCTATCACAAGCTCACAAGGGGCTGCAAGCAAACTCAAGAGACTCGCGGGAATGGTGTAGCCAAGATGACTAGCAGAGCAACAACATAAATAAAACAATAAAAAAATACACGAATCGACGGGGGGGAAGCCTCGAAAGGACACTCTCTACGTCGCGCATACATTACGGGGGGGAATCTCGGCCACTCAACCACACAGTACACAACAGCCGAATAATAATTCAACCTACCTTTTTTCTTTTTAACAATTTTTCACCGTTTATTCCATGGATTTATGGAGGTGATGTCAGGGACTGGCCTAAACTGAATTCCAGGGCAAGTGTCTTACGGTTGTGGTTAAAAATTGAAGGTTATATCGCCCACTTTGCGTGACTGAGGAATGAACGCTTATGGGTGAATATAAGTGTTAAACATTGGTAATAAACAGCCGCGGTGTGAGGAAAAAAATCATTTTTTCTTAAAAATTCAAACATCAGACAAAAATTAAAGTGTAACAACAGAATCTTGATATCTTTAGTGTACGTGAAAAATTGATAGTTCCAAAAGACGATCGTATTGGCGAAACAAAAGTGGACATATTCCGATGCGGGTTGTTGAAGTGTTAGAAAGGACGCGCCGTGCCCATGTGGTCGATTTCGGAGATCTGAACAAAATTGTTCGTTTCTGTGAATGGAGTGTCTTAGCATGGACTATCAGTACACGTTGAAAATGACAGGGCGAATTACAATGTGGTATTTTAGACTGAATGGCTACGATGATTTGTTGTGGTTTTTATGTACAATGTAGGGATGTAGTTGTACATGAGTGCTGTACGTGACATGTGGAACTAAAAGTAACAAGTTTTAAAATGGAATTGTAAAAACAACAATCGTATTAAAAGCAAAATAAATGAAAATAATAAAAATAAAAAAAGTTCATCCACTTCAATTAGAACTTGGCAGCTGAGGTGTGGTTTTGGTTTTTCTTTTTTGGGAACCTGGATCTGTGTACGGCTGACAGACATTCCACATTTTCATGTGTCATGGCGATGATTTCAAAGCATTTCGTTTCATTTGGTTAATTTTATCGCAATTTGTGAAGCCAAGAAATTTACATTTTTCCGAGCCGCCCATGATGAGATACAAATGGATCAACATTGAAATCGTGTTGATTTTTGCCGTCAGAACTGAACAAAATTATCGCTCTTGTGGAAACACGTAAACCAAAGGTAAACGCTGCGTGTATAACGAGAAATGCCAAAAGAGGCCCCCCCCCCCCATGTCAGGCGGAGCAGTGAGTGCGCCGCCCAAGGCGTAGGGGCGATCATAGTTGCCGTCGTTCGTGTATAAAAAGACGCACTCGTAATGAAGAATTATGCGGGGTGGTGTGCGTGTTTTGTTTGTAACAGGAATATCCAGTAGAAAGGGACCGTGACTCCCCCCCCAGCACAACATGTGTGCCACGCACCTGGCATGCCAGTTTAAAACAGAACTTAGAGTGCAACATTCTTTCAGATTCCGTTGAGTCTTGACATAAAAGCCAATAAATACTGTCAGTTGCATGATGAAATTCACTGCGGCCTTGCAGCTGCTGACGCCGAAAGTATCCGGGCTATGCCGAAACGCCGGTCTTTCGGCAATTGACCTTGCCGGCGGTAGGAGGTGATCTGCGCGAAACGCTGGGTGTTCGGCAATTATCATGCGGAAAATTAGGGAGACGTCATTACCCTCATTACGTATACTGCCGAAACAATGGGTTAGCCCAGTAAATCGGCACAGAGGGATCATTATTACAGCGTGCGGTGGTTGGATGTGACTAAGTTCTTATGTCAATGGCTGTACGGACACAAGGATGCACACGAATAGGGTGTTTCAGTGGACTCAGTCGTGACGACAGCTAAAATTAGCTTAAATAATAATTATTCGGGCCCTGTTATTCTTTTCACCCGTGGGGGGGGAAGAAATTGAAGATGTGTTGGAAAAATGCATAAACCCCCAAATGTAAAGTTAATAGGGCCCTATTTATAGAACCCTTAACCCATCGCCATCGCACACAGCACAATTCGGTACCTCCTATGCTTTAACAAATATGCGCTATGTGCTTGGTTGCCTGAATACTCAATAATAAACTTTCGGGCTCCGTTCATTACTCTCATTACCGTCATATTACTTGCCGAAAACCCAGGGGTTATCCCGCAGTTCGGCACCAAAGGGATCTTATTAAAGCGTTTGCGGTTGTTGGATTGAAACTAGTTCTTATGTCCAATTGGCTTTACGGACACAGGATGAAAGCGAAATAGGTGTTCAGTTGCTCAGCTGTACGACAGACTAAAAGTAGCTTTTAATTAAACTAATAATTTATGCGGTTAGTTTTACAAGGGGGGGGGAAAAGAGACATTGAAAGAGTGTGTTTGGCAAATTGCATAACCCCCAATTTAAAGTTATAGGCCCTATTTCATAGAACACATACAACCATCGGACCATCGCACACACACAATTAGTACTAATTGATTTACAAATATGAAAGATATGTGCTTGGTTACTGAATATAAAGTAAATAAAATTCGGGCTACTCATTCCCTCATTACGTCATTACTTGCCGAAACAATGGTTATCCCAGCAGTTGGCACAAAGGGATCGATAAAGGTGCGGTGTGGACTGACCTAGTCATTTATGTCAAATGGCTGTACGGAAACAGGATGACACGAATGGTGTCAGTTGAATCAGCTCGACGACAGGCTCGTTCGTTCGTTCGTCGTGCAAGTTCCCAAAATCCAGTGGAAGATGCGTCTTTAACCAGATGATCGTTTAATCATTCAGGTTGATCAGGCCTTGGTGGAATCCTTTTGGGGAATGTAGACCTCACCGTCATCTATGATGTGGCTAATGGTTAGTGGCTCTCCACAATCGCGTTATGGTGAAGGTTATATTCCGATCTTGTGAAGGAAGTCTTTGTACGACCAACGCCAGATCTGAGTCTGTCGAGTTGACACATGATTTCCTATCAAGGTCACAGCCTTTTGGATGACTAGATGGGGCTGTCCCAAAACTGCTTTAGGTTCAAGTAGAGGATGACCATTGCTTAAACCAATCTGTCCTTGACCAGGATGATAGAATAGGGATTACTGTGACTGCAGTGTCATGGATGGGGGCTTAGCAAAGTGATTCCGTGAATGTCTCTGATCCTCAACAGGGGTTGCGTGGTGGGATTAGGCTACCAGGTTCATCCAATTTCTTGGCGAGCTTGATCTTCTGAAGGTTCCTCCTAAGGTTTGGCAGGAAGCATGCCAGACAGAAATGGAAGGTATTCTACAGGCGTCGCCAAAAAGGCAAACCAACTAACACGTCTCATTGCATCATTAGAGAACGACATCAATCTTGGGTGAATGTATCGCTGTGACTCCATACGGGTGCACAGCGTATTCAGCGGTGGAGTATTCCAAGGCAACAGTTGATGAAAGGTGTCAAAGTTGCACCCCATCCATCCTGAGAGCCTTATGAGGCGGTTGACACGAGACGCGGTTTGGGAAGAGACTGCCTTAGTTGTGATTGAAAGTAAGGCTGCGGTCCATTGTGAAGCCCAAAGGTAATTCGGTGTTGGGTCATTTGACAGTTTTTCTCCATCTAGAGTGATGTTTAGTTCTTTTTTGCGCATCGATTTGCCAAGGTGGAAAACAGAGCTGACGGTCTTGGGTTTGAGAGTTCAAGTGCCATCGGTGGAAGAATTGGCTACAGGGATTAGGTCTTTCTGCAGCACTGTTTCTACGGACTCAAAGCAATCAGCAGCATTCCATGCCGTGTCGTCTGCGTAGGAGTAATGCGAACAATCTCCTTGGCATATCTGAGACGTAAGATGGTTGAGAGACTGGGTTGCCAGCGACAGAACCTTGTGGGACACCATTCGAAGTAAGTTTGCGCTTTCTACTACGTTGCCCATTTGATGTCTCCAGGACGCCAAAGCTCTGTCTTGGATGAGAGAAGCATAAGTGAACTTTGGCACAGTTGACCATAAGGGAAAAGATTTTGGGTAGCTTAAGGTAGAGACCTCGGTGTCAGGGGATGTATCGTACGCAGCAGTTAGGTCTATGACGACTGCTCCAAACTTTGCTTCTTCTGAGCGTGTCGATGTCATTAAACCTAGGTATGGCTATCTGATCAGTGTTGATTTACCTTTTCGAAATTCCAGCTGGGTGCGGGGTAAATTGGCCTCGACCGTATCATTGATCCTGGCCGGAGTATCAGTTCGCTCAAGCAGATTAGGAGTGAGATGTTAGCGAGAGGGTCTGTTGTAACCTCTTGGGTCATTGCTGTTATTGGGCTTCAGGAGGCCATGACATTTGAAGTCTTACATCTGGAGGGAATAGTTGACATTCCCATGCAAGTAGAAAGGAAGGTTGGAGCCATCATACAGCTTCGGGTGCCATATTTTTCAAGAAGTCGTATGGTGTTGTCATTTGCCAGGGCGTTTACAATTCTTAGAACTTTAATTGCTCGGTGATCTCATCGTGGGTGACTGGTTGGGACATGGGGTTGACGGTGGAATTGTGGAGAGGTTTGTAAGAAGCTGTTTAATCGCTGCATTATTAACGCACGAGAGTGGGGCCACCGCCCGTGGAGGGTGGTCTTGCCCCTTTCCTATTGTTTGACAAGTATTGAAGCGTATGGAGTTTGCAGAGACAGGACACTGATTAGCTGGACAGCCTACGCCCTGGTGAGCGTATGTGATGGTTGTTCCCGCCTTGCGGCTTGAGTGGGTAAATGGTGATATTGGATATCTCCTCCTCAACTGGTGCGATCTCTTTTGGCCAAGCACGATCCAGTAGATGGTTGCCCTTGCTATTCTCTCAGTATCGCAGTTGGTAGTACAATCGCTTTGTAGAACTCGTCGCATTCCTTGTCAACAGGGGGTGTGGGATTCCTTTGCCTCTGGGAATGGAAGGCTAAAATTAGCTTTAACTATCATTTAGGGGCCTGTTTTTTAAGGGGGGGGGGCAGAAATTAAAAGATGTGTTTGGAAGGAAAATTGCATAACCCCCACTGTACCGTACATGGCCATATTTCATAGAACCCATACACCAATCGGCCATCCCAACACACAATAGGTACATCATATGATTTACAAATCTGCAGATATGGTGCTTGGTTTACTGAATAATCAATTTAACACGACCCCCACCCCCCCCCCTCCATCAGAAAACTAAAATCACATAACCCTTCGTTCGTAGTGGTGCTAAGTCCAAAATCAAGTGGAAGATCCGTCTTTAACCAGCTGTAGTTTCCTCATCCAGGTTGATCAGGCCTGGAACTTCCTCTGGGGAACTTGTAGACCTCACAGTCATCTATGATGTGGCTAATTTTTTGTGGCTCTCCACAATCGCAGTTTGGTGAAGTTACTTCCGATCTTGTGAAGAAGTTCTTTGTACGACCTAAGCCAGTTATGCAGTCTGTTTGGGTTGACCCATGCTTTCTATCAAGGTCACAGCTTTTGGGCTTGCTAGATGGGGCTGTCCACAAACTGCTTAGGTTCAAAGTAGAGGAGGGATGCCATTGCTCAGACCATCTGTCATGGCCAGATGTCGATAGGGATACTGTGACTGCAGTGTCAGGGATGGGTAGACAAAGTGATTCCGTGGAATTCTCTGATCCTCAAAGGGTGTGTGTTGTGGGAGGATTTTATATGAAGCTACCAGGTTCATACACATTTCTTGGCGAGTTGATCGTCTGAGGTTCCTCTAGGTTTGCAGGAGATATGCCCGCCAGAATTGGAGATATTCTACAGGCGTCGCCCCTAACAAGTCTCCCTTGCATCATCAGACCGGACATCAATCTTTGGTGAATGTACACTGTGACTCATCTTGTGCAGCGAGTATTCAGCAGTGGAGTGGAGTATGAAAGCAACAGTTGATGTATGTAAGGTGTCCATAAGATGACACCCCATCCGTTCATGAGCTTCGGAGAGTGACACGGGAACTGCGTTTGGCAGCGACGGCCTTGGTGTGTTGATGAATAGGCGCGGTCCATTGTGACGCCAAGGACATCAACCCTATTTGTCAAGTTAGAAAATCGCATAGGTCTAATCCCCAATGTTTGTACTCACGCAACGAAACCCCAACCCTAAACCTATACCCGTGCGCAACCGGCCAATCAATAAGGTGACCTTTACAAGGAGCCATATATATATATATCAAGGCATAGCCTATAACGTATACATTGTTTCGAATTCGGTACTTGCAAAACGAACGTTTAGCAATGTATTCATGGGGTCTATGTGGGCGGTGGCGTTACAAGATCTATTACGTCTAATATACATACATGCTTGTGCCGAAATGCAAAGACTGAATTTTAATAAGTTTCATTGGAGAATTATCCATAAACACGAAAAATGCGTAAACACGTGCTTTACACATCAAAAAGGCACGTTATTTTCCACTTCCCTTTGCTCCGTGCCAAATGTCACGATTACTCGGCAGTTTTCGGCAGTTTGGGCAGTCGGGTATTTCGGCAACCGGGTGTTTCGGCACAAAAAGCGCACAGAATGATTGACACTTCCGGGCTTGCAGTAGTAGTGGATGTTGGTTTGCGTTACTACATCTTAGGGGTCCGGTTTATGTTGAAGCACTACAATATTCGCAATCGCTTAAGCTCAACAAAGAGCATGATGACTGAATGTTAAATTGCTTACAGGAATTGGCAGATTTTCACAGTCAAGATGCTGTGTGTATAATTATGGTTCACAAGTCAGAGTAGTCAACAAGAACTATTTCATCCAAAAGTTAATGATGGACAAATTACAACTATTCAACAAATTATGCAATTAATGAATTCCTCACCAAAGTATGAACAAACGGGACAGCCTTACCAAGTTTAATGATGATCTGCAGTGGATTACGAGAAAATAAGCAGGGGAAAATGCAAAAAAAAAAAATTAATGGAATTATAATACCCTTAATATGTAAAATCCTATCTGCAAATATACAGCAAAGGGGGCCTGGGGGGGCGGGGGGGGGGGGGGAAAAAACCATGGGTTTGCACTCACCCATTGAATGAGGACCAGTGATGAATAAGGACGTAAGAGTGTATTATAGGAAAATGACCTAATTACAAACTTATTAGTATGCATGAATTTCCGCGGCCGTTGACAACATGGACAGAGCAAAAAACATGTTCCTAAATGAAGTATTGCACTATAGGTGGACAATCCCACAGTTGCTCTGTACTCATCTAATTTTGCTTTACGAGATAGTCAAATCACACTTGGCTCAAGAATCGTGAAGTGAGTTCGGCATCTTGTTAGATAAATATAATCTACAAGATGTTAGATTTAATAGCATTCTGGTTGAACTGTTGTGACGATTGGCCAGTATCAATAATCGTGAGCGTTTTCTTTTATGTGTAGTTTCGGCAAGGCCTGGTAATGTCTTTGTACGTCTTCCACAGTCGGGGGTGGTGGGAGTAGTATGTGTCAAATTTTGGCTCGTGGCACAGTCTGGTGCGGTCGGGAGCACGTAACAAAGGCATCGCCGGATCAAGAGAGAAGAGAAGGACGACCCTATAATCATCATAGTTGAATTTTACCATCCATTTTGAGTTGGTGTTTTTCAACTACTTCATCATGTAAGCAAGGTGTTTTTTTATCCACAAAATTCACTTGTATCAAGAAAAAATGAGAAAAGTAAGGATGAAACTTCAGGGGCATGCGGTCTGGAAAAAGCAAAGTCTGTAGGGTCATGCCTCCATTTCAATGACCACTTATGACGTAAATGAAGAAACAGAAGATGTTGCATAGCTGACCTTTGTTTTGGAAGCTTGTAAATGATGCCTAGATAGACCTTTCGTCCTCAAAAGCTACATTCGCGCCGTAATAACAATACCTACATACCTATTAGCTGTGCTGATGTTAGTGCAATTCATGAGAAAGTTAATACTCTTACTATAGGAGCCAATAAAATCTCATGTCCCATGGCGCAGTAATAGTTCGCAATTCACCAGTATATTGAGCAACTACAACTCCCGTATGTTGGTATTATTTCTGATACCCAGAATATGCATGGTCAAGTTCAGTAACCTGTGCCCATCAAGGCTACCTGACACTGCGCCTGTCGATTGAGCATGTCTTACCTCAGTGGTGTGATGTGTATGTAAATAGGTGTGTTTTTGTGGCAATTCCATTAAGGATCGGCCCCCCAGAAAACAAACATGCAAAAATGAGGGCTTCCCCCCCCCCCCCCCCAAGAACCGAAACCCTAAACCTAACCCGTGCTGCAACCGGCCTAATCAATAAAGGGGACCTTTACAATGGGAGCCATATATATATATCAATGCATAGGCCTATAACGTATACATTGTTTCCGAATTCGGCTACCTTGCCAAACGAACGTTTAGCAATGGTCTTCATGGGGTCTATGTGGGTGCGTTTGGCGTTACAAGATCGTATTTACGTCTACTATTACATACATGCTTGTTCCTAAATGCCAAAGACTGATTTTTAATAAGTTTCATTGTAGAATTATCCATAAAATCACGAAAAATGCGTAAACACGTGCTCTACACATCAACAGCACGTTATTTTCCACTTCCCTTCTGCTCTGCCAAATGTCCCGATACTTCGGCAGTTTTCGGCAGTTTTCGGCACCCGGGTATTTCGGCACCCGGGTGTTTCGGCACAACAGCGCACAGAATGATTGACACTTCCGGGCTTGCAGTAGTGGATTGCTGGTTTGCGTACTACATCTTAGGGGTTCCGGTTGTCATATGTTTAAGCACTACAATATTCGCAATCGCTTAAGCTCAACAAAGAGCATGATGAATGAATGTTAAAATTGCTTACAGGAATTGGCAGATTGTCACAGTCAGATTCCTGTGTGTATAATATGGTTCCCACAACTAGAGTAGTAAACAAGAGTATCTCATCCAAAAGTTAATGATGACAAATTACAACTATTTCCAACAACTTATTACTATACATGAATTCCTCACCAAAGTATGAACAACCGGGACCTGCCTTACCAAGTTTAATGATGATCTGCAGTGGATTACTGAGAAATAAGCAATGAAATATGCAAATTAATGAATTATAATACTCATTAATATGTAAAATCCTATCAGCAAACTATACAGCATAAGGCCTGACCATGGGCTTTCACTCCACCGAATTGAATGATGACCAGTGATTGAATTAAGGACTTAAGAGTGTATTATATGTAAATGAACTAATTACAATACTTATTAGTATGCATGAATTCCGCTGCAAGTTGACAACACTGTACAGCGCCAAAACATGTTCTAAATGAATTATTGCACCTACTAGGTGGACAATCCCACAGTTGCTCTGTAATCATCTAATTTTGCTTCTACTAGATAGTCAAATCACACACTTGGCTCAATAATCGTTGAGTTTCGCCTCTTGTAGATAATATTAATCTACAAGATGTAGATTTAATATAATAGCATTTCTGTGTTTAACTTTTGTGACGATGTATTCAATAATCGTGAGCAGTTTTCTTTTATGTGTAGTTTCGGCAAGGCCTGGTACTGTCTTGTACAGTCTTCCACAGTCTGGGGTGGTTGGGAGTATGTGTCAAATTTTGGCTCAGTTGCACAGTCTTGTGCGGTCGGGAGCACGTAACAAAGGACATCGCCGGATAAGGAGAGAAGGACGCCCTCTATAATAATCATCATAGTTGAATTTTACCATCAATTTTGAGTTGGTGTTTTTCAACTACTTAATCATGTACGCAAGGTGTTTTTTTATCCCCAAAATACACTTGTATCAAGAAAAAATGAGAAAAGTAAGAGAAACTTCAGGGGCATGCTCTCTGGAAAAAGCAAAGCTTAGGGCATGCCTCCATTTCAATGACCACTTATGACTTAAATGAAGAAACAGGAAGATGTTGCATAGCTGACCTTTGTTTTGGAGCTTGTAAATGATGCCTAGATAGACCTTTCGTCCTTCAAAAGCTACATTAGGCAGCCCTTAATAACAATACCTACATACCTATTAGCTTATGCTGATGTAGTGCAATATCATGAGCAAGTTAACTCTTACTATATGAGCCAATAAAATCTCATTACAGGGCGCAGTTAATAGTCCAATTCACCGTATATTGAGCAAATACACTCCCTGTATTGTTGGTATTATTTCTGATACCCAGAATATGCATGGTCAACTGTTGTTAACATGTGCCCATCCAAGGCTACTGAACTGCGCCCTTGCTAGATTAGCATGTCTTACCTCATATGTGGTGTGATGTGTATGTAATAGGTTGTTGTTTTTGTGGCAATTCCATTAAGTGTTCAGGCCCCCCAGAAAACAAAAATGCAAAAATGAGGGCTTCCCCCCCCCCCCCCCCAAGAACCAGAATGCCACTCATATATATGTTGCAAAGCGGCATCGTGGTTCTTGGGGGAAAGGGTTCATATTTGGAAATTTCAATTACCTATTGAAGCCTGTGTTATAATTTTACATAAAAGCGACTTTTGCGGAATTTGAGTGGAAGTGATTTTTTTTGAAACTAGCAAAGGGTAAATTTTGATTATGTCGCTTTATAATGCGAAACGTTTCAAATTCACCCGTTCTCATGAAAACTATAGCGGGTGTCCTTCATTTCTTATCCGGTGATTTCCTTTCAAAACCTTGCCACAATTTTTTCTTGCAACCTGAAGCTTCAAACATATGAAACATAGCTGAAAACCATTATTTTATGGGTATTTTGTGACATTTTATAGCTCATATCGTGGAAAATGTGTATGTTTTAAACTTTAACATCACCTTCACCTTCACTTATGGGGGGGGACTAATGTGATGTAATTAAGCTATATTTATGTCATATAGGTAATGTAGGGATTATTCTCGCAGTGAATCAAAAGATAAACTTTACCAACAATTTTGAACAGCAGCTGGAGATGAGTAGCATAATTCAACAAGTTATAACTTTGAGCTTAGCTATTTACCTACCATGTTCCCTGGGAGTACTCAGATTTGGTTTGGGGAGGGTATACGGCTTAGGAACCAAAACCCTTACCGGTTTCTAGGTGTCATTTCAGTCAGAAAAGGTAACCATTTCTAAAGATTTTGCTTCAAATATATCAACATTTTTGGAGCTTGCACAGGAGCCCCAGAAAATTGGACCTTTAACCATGTTTAAAGCCAGCTTCGTGAAAATGGACCTATTTCCAAGGATTTTCTGTGAAAAAGGCAACTCTCCTGTGTGGCACGTCCCCATATGCCTAATGAATTAAAGTACCCCCAGGCCATGTTGATAAATCATAGAAGACTTAGAGTATTTCTTGGTATTAATTAAATACCATAACAATTTTCAATCACTTGTTTGCTCTATAATCATCAATTGTTGATTATACATCTCATCTATAATCAACCAAGGGTTGTCTCTACTAGAGTCAACCATACAGTCAAACACAGACTGTACATGTATCATAATAAGAAATGTACAATTAGGTGTTGTTTGTTACCGATGTTAAGCTTTTCTCTCTCTCTCTCTCTCTCTTTTCTACCAGTTAAAAGTCTGGTGCTTTAACAGTTGTTTCTCTTAATAACAAGAAAACATTCAAAATTAATGAAACCAATCATTTCTGATCAACAAAAAATACTGTTATATAAGAATTAAGATCATCTGTTCAACAAGCTTATTTTCTTCTGTCTATAGAGTATTTCTGATTTTGGTTGTCCTTAAATGCCATAACAAGGTTTAATCACCATGTGCTCTAATATCATGAAGTGCTGTTTCTATTAAATAGTGAATTATATATTTGATCAATGGGTTAGTTGCCTCTACTAGAGTCAATAACAGGAGTTCTTCAGTGTCTGTTCTAGGGAGTCAGTTACACAACTTCTATGTAATTGTCAAGTGTTGCTTCTACAAGAGAATCATTCACAAAGATGCTCTTAATCAGCGTTGCTTCTACTTGGAGTTAATCAAACAGTCACACACACAGACTGTATCATATAGAATTGTACAATGTTGTGTTTACTATGATTTCCAAGATTTTTTGTTTCATCTCATTTGCTTGGTTTATGAGGAAATATATAACTCCAGTTTACAGTGGAACACAAAAATCGAGCTTGTGCCATTTTCTAGTTGAGTTAAAACTGTAAAGAATTGGTTAAAACAAAGGTTATTCACATCTGAACAGATTTGAAATTCTTCAAAAAAGGGATTAAATCTCCATAAAAGATGCGAAAACAGTTACGTAATGGTGCAAATTATCTTCAGAAGTTCTGGCTTTAGGATAAAGTGTAAAACATTCGACATACTGCTGCTTCTCAGAAGAGAATCAACCTTCATTTACTATGGAGGAGAGAGATTTATGGTCTTGAAGTATAATGAAACGAAAATTCCTACCACCACTTGACTAATTTGCTTCCAATTCAAATTTATTGCAATTTACATAATTAGATAATGCACAAAGATAGTGCACAAAAAATATTTGTATTTCTTTATTAATTTTGAAAAGAAAATATTTATCACTGAACTTATTATGTTGACTATTAAAGCTTGTGTTTAGATTTCCTTTTTACTAAAATCTATGTTTTGTTTCTTTGGCCAAGTTGCAATCTTTTGTGAGCTACAAGACAGAATGGCACAGTACTCGAAACAACTTGGTCTTGCAAGAACAGTGGGCACAAAAAATCGATTTGGTTGGTTTCGCATTACATTGATTATATCTCTGAATTGGCAAAAGCTAATAAGATGAAACAACACTATTGGAAAACCAGTCTCAGTTCTTTATTATTAATGCCAAGTTTGATTGACTTATTTTGAAAATCAATAATTGACCTTTTTTTTCTTGTTTTTCTGAGAGTACCACCTTTTTTGAGTACAGGTTTTATAAGTTAGCTGCTTGAGAGACTGATACTCGGTAGAATCAATGATACGGTGAGGCAAATCTAACATCTACCCTACCCCGCACCAAACGGGATTTCGAGGAAGAGGTAATCAACAACGATAGATAGCAAGACTAGTTAATGATATCGAGACATCCTTCCAGAAGAAGCAGACGTTTGGAGCAGTCTCATATACTTTATACTCTGCGTATGATACACTCTGGCATCGAGGCCTCTACCTCAAGCTTACTCAAATCTTTTCTGATGTCAAGCTTGTCAGTTCATATGCTGCCATCCAGACAGATTCTTTCGTCCTGGAGACATCAAACAAACGGGCATGACGTAAAACGCAAACTTCAACAAACTTCGAAACGGTGTTGCACAAGGTTCTGCTGCCCTGACACCACTCATCTTTTCAACATTTACGATCTAATCTATGCCCAAAAGTTATATTGTTCGCAGTATCCTACGCAGATGATACGGCCACTTGGGATAGCTCCTGATTCTTAGTTCTGGAACGTGTTGCGGAAAAACCTATTGACTGTAAGCCATCTTCCACCGATGGCACCCGAAACTCAGCAAACCCAAGACCGTCAGCTCTGTTTTTCACGTTACAAATCGATCCACAAAAAGAGAACTTAACATCCCTCTAGATGGAGATAATCTGTCACACGACCCAACACCGAAGTACCTTGGCGTCATATGGACCACAGCCTTACTTTCAATCAACACACCAAGGCAGTCGCTGCCAAGACACAGTCTCGTGTCAATCTCTTCAGAAGGCTCGCAGGAACTGGACGTCTTTCGACACTTTACATACATCGACCGTTGCTTTGGCATACTCAACTGCTGAATACGTTGCACCAGTATGAGTCTCAGTATACACTCACACAAGATTAATGTGGTTCTGAATGATGCAATGAGACTTGTTAGTGGTTGCTTTTTTGCGACGCCTGTAGAATATTTTTCATTTCTGTCTAGCAGAGCTCCTGCATACCTTAGGAATAACTTCCAAACGACCAAGCTCACCAAGAAGTGTGATGAACATTGTAGCCTAATTCCCAAACAACACCCTTTGAGGATCAGAGGATTCCGCGGAATCACTTTGCTACCCAATCTATGATACTGCAGTCGCAGCATCCCTATCGATCAATGGCAGATGGCCTGAGCAATGGTCATCTTCTACCTTAAACTTAAAAGTAGTTTGTGGACAACCCAGCCTGCAAGCCCAAAGGCTGTGGCCTTGATAGGAAAGCTTGGGTCAAACTCAACAGATCCGATTCAGAACTGGCATTGGCCGTACAAAGCACTTCCTTCATAAGATCGGTGTGGAACTTTCACCAAACTGCGATTGTACAGAGCCAAAAACCATAAGCCATATCATAGACGACTTTGAGGTCTACAAGTCCCCAAGAGGAATCCCAGGCCTGATCAACCTGGACGATGAAACTATCAGCTGGTTAAAGACGGATCTTCCACTTTGATTTTGGACTTACACGAAAGAACGAACGAGTTCAATAGTGAATGAGTCAAATTAGGTTAACGTTCACAATGGGGGTATAATTTCAGATATATCCGTTTGTTATAAAATGGTGTCAAATTGTTCTTCTAATGGTAGAGCCGCCGAAAGTTGGTTGGTTGTACCATTTATGATATTCGTTGCATAATTGGAATGCAAAACGTGAATGGGGGCTACACGATCTACGTATGAGAGGTGACTAATCATATCTCTGTAATTCTTATTTATAAGAAATCTATTTTCAATTATTTATCTAGTGCATGTGACCAAATAAACAATTTACAACCAGTTCAAAAAATACAGTAACTTTGTAAGTCTGATATAAATCTGTAAATTTTCGAAACCATACCTACGGACATGCGCGATCTCGCAAATCCCCCTACTGCTTTTCAAGCCAGGGGATAACAAAATTGGACCATTCTATAAATTGTTCCCCAGACCAGGATGACCTTGACCCATTATGTGCCTATTGTACTAAAACTATAGATCATAGATAGGGCAAACTATACCTTTTTTAAAACCATAGGAATAGCCTGACAAATTGGTAAAACTTTCAAATCAATTCAAACAGTTCTAAATTGTACCCCTTATTTGTAAATGATCCACAACATTGACTTTGGTAAAGTTTTAAGACAATTTCTCAGTACACTGTTAAAAATTTCCGTAAATTAAGAAAACAGATTTTCCGTAAATTTACGGAAAATCTGTTTTGGAAAACAATAAAAATAAAAAACAAAAAAACATAAAA